>SKCR01010885.1:0-74166 GCA_019454045.1 Zanthoxylum bungeanum | reverse complement strand
TAAGTGGAGATGGGAATGTGGGTCCAAGCCCAGAAAAGGAAAGTAACAAGGAAGATTCATTCAATTTATTTGAGACTTTGGGGGTAGTCAAAATATGTTGGTGTATGTCAGTATGTGTATGTGTATGTGTATGTACGTGTGGTACTTGTGTGTAGTGTGCGTTGTGGGCTGTGTATGTGAAGTGGGTCCTACAATACAATAGCAAGTTGATGGGTCCAGACCAGTTCACATGACTGGACACCGTGTGTTGTAGTTGTGTTCATCCCCCCTTGCCCATTCTCCCTCTCTTAAATTTATTTTCTTTTTTTTATTATGATCCGTAACCTTCTTAGTTATCTTCATTTTAAGAGTTCTATACAAGTTTTTATAATTAAAAAATCATATTTTTTTAAAAAAATAGATTATAGTTTATAAAAATAGATCGTAAATTATAATTTTAGACTAAATTTTAATACATCACCTAATCATATATTCATATATGATAATCTTCGGATCCAGACGATCCATACTCATGTTTTGTATAAATAAAATAACGCTGCTTATGAATCAATTAATATAACAATATTGTTTTACTTTTCGAGTCCATTAATAAAACAATATTATTTTATTTGACAAAATACATATATGGACGTCCGGATCTCTAAGTTGACCCATATATATACACACACTCACTCAGAACCACCTTTGAGTAAAATGCTATGTTTTTATAGGCAAATTTTTCATTTTTCATTTTTTATTTTATTTTATGGGTTCATGTATGGTTATATCTTATCTAACAGAAACTAGAAATATGGATGGGAAGTGGGCCAAAAAGGATTAATAAGGGGATGGATAAACATTAGAGATATTGAAGACAGTCACACAAATCATCAAACGAGAAAAATTCTCCCATACAATCTTAACTGGCTTCACTTCATTCGTCCACTTTCTCCCTCAACTTTGCTTTGTCTTTATTGGCCAGGTTCATCTCAGTACTACCTACTTGCTATGAAAGGCCAAAACCCCATTACATTTTTTTTTAAAAAAAAAAAAACCTTAAAAAAATATTATTTACACAAATATTTGACACATATTAACCCCTATATCCAATCACATAAATATCTATGATTAAATCGGTGTCATTTATCTAAATCCGTATCATTTCTCAAAAAAAATATATCATCCTCCGTCTTTTCTATCTATTATTTTGCAAACCAACATTGACATGTTATTCACTGTTTACTAAACCCTACGCCGTTGGATTTACATAATCCGACGGTTGTTAAGCTGTTTCACAAATATTCATTCCATAATGAACATGTGCGATGCATATCGTACGGACAAGTCCTCTGTTATTTTATCTATATGAATGCGGGACCCGCATGCAAGTTGACAAAACAGATCGCTGGCTCAGTCGCAAGCCTTTTCGGGAACTTGCTCGAATGCGAGTTTGCCTTCTGGTTTTGATTTTAAAAAATGACAGAAATATAAAATTCAATATAAAATATATCACAAAAATATTGAAAGAAATTTATTTATCTTGTAGTTAAATATTATTATTATTATTTTTTTTTATAATTCAAATGTCCGGACTTATTTACACATATCTCAATTAATTTTCAGAATTTATGTCTCATGTATTCAAAAATTTTCCAACACAAAACATATAATTTTTTTTTATGTTATTTTTCGTGGACCTAATATACTTTTTTTATTTTTGGTGTTTTAACGTCGGTCCCACCAATAGATTCTAAAATTAATTTTTAAATTAATTAAGCAATGCTTAATTAAATAAATTAAATCAACTGCTAAAGATTAATTTGTGAAAAAAAAAAACAGTAGACGTGTACGGTAAACATATGTTGCGGAAAGGCTGTCGTTTCATTCTGTTAAGGCCGCTCCACTCCTTACAATTGGGAACATGTGAGCGAGCGAATAGAAGTGAAAATTGGGCATCAAAAGAGAGAGAATTACTGTCGTTGGATCAATGACATAAAAAATACATGAGAGTTAGAAGAGAACAAAATCAACCATCAAAATGATATTATTTTGATTTAATTTTTTTTATTTTATTTGATGATGATTTTATTTTCTATTTAACCATGTTTTATTATACTTTCATCATTTCCCCTATAGATTGATGTGAACGTGAAGACTATCTACTTGAATGGGCCCTACCTATCTAATATTAATCTGTTTTCTGCATCTGAGCCGTTGATTCACCTGATGTTGATCAGATAATCTGATCGCATGCCCTCCCATAGTTTTCGTCTTATGGTGTAACGGTGATATCATTAAAAAATTAATAAATTATATTTATAATTTAATATTTATTTTTTAATATTTTAGAATGCTTGATATACATTATTAGATTGTTATATATCACATTGAGTAAATTTTCTCAAAGAACAAGGTGGAGTCCTTTCAAAAAAAATGAACTGTCGTGGGGACCACTTAATATATGTAAAACTATGGGAGCTACCATTTTGACTACGACTAAGCTGTACTTTGAATATTCACATACTGTATGGTGCAGTCCGTCACAGGATAAGATTGATAGAAAGTATGTATTAAAAATATAAATTAGTTAATCAAAAATGATAAATTTACCCACACTCTTACTCACATTTATCTCAACTCTCTAACTGTAGCTACAGTGAATTACTGTAGCTCACTGTAGCTACCGTGAGAGAGTTGGGATAAGTGTGAATAAAAGTGTGAGTAAGTATATCATTACTCATTTATCACATTCTGTACCAAACGGTGACACCCCATAGTCAAATCATTCATTTCGGGCTTAAATGGAACTAGTAAAACCCCCAGCTGTCCCAGACTCTTATCAGAAACGCACAATCTGGATTCGAACTCTGGACTTCAATGTGAGATCCCGAACTCTACATCACCAAATCACACCATTTGGGACTCCTTATTTGATAATGTGTTTGCCTAATAACTATGCATATATTGAGCTTGTAATTACAAGCTCAATATATTATTTATACAAATAATTATCGATATATAGTATTTTGATCACATGGGAACACAAACGGAGAAAATATTTAACTTGATGTGTGATGGAAAATTTATGAGAATATGGAATACAAGTATCGACAATTATTTAAAGTGTGCGTAAGTTGATTCGAATATCCCAATTTAAAAAAAAAAAAAAAAAATTGAGAGAGAGAGTACAGTACACAGCTAAGTGCTCCTAAAATTTTGATATACAAAATCCTTCTAAGGAACTAAGGTTATTCCCCAAATAAATTTTAGAGACATTATATGTGAAAATTAACACCACAGGACAAACGCTATTATGCTTATTATTGGCTTTGGACAAGCTTGAAATATGGGCATGTTACACATTGCTGGGATACATGCTAAATCAGCCTGTCTACGAAATAACAAATTTTATTTTTAAATTTAAAAGAAAACAAAAATTGATTGAAGTGTGTTTCCTTTACCTTTTTTTCCCAAAAAAATTAAATATGGAATCAGAAACTTTATTATTATTAATCGAACTTTAATGATTGCACCAAATAAATTATAACAATGCGTTAACTCTAAACGTTGGTCAAATTAATGTTCTGAGATTTTGCCATCGTTAATATAAAATTTGGTGAATTTATAAATTAGTTTATGAATTAATAATGTGCTCAATGTTAATTTAATTTAATTTATTTAATCGATCTTATCATTATTGTGTAATGTGAATAACAACAATAAATCCCGCAAAGGGTGTGGCATTATCAATTTAGTTTTTCTCAATCTCGCATCCTCAGCAAATTAAATGCAAAAAAAAACAAAAAACAAAATATTTTCGTTAATTTAAAAAACAATTATAAAATTTATATTGCTTAAATAATAGATCAGCATTTCAGTGGTAGGGCCTCGTTAATTTAGCCATCTTCTTGCATACATACGTCGGCTGATGATGTCTTGATTGCAAAACGTTTTAATAAATAAATTAATTAAACGTGACAATCATCATTATCTGTCAGTAACATTTTTTTCCCAGTACACATCTTTCAATTAATTTAATTTCACTAAAAAAAATTAATTAAATTAACCAACCAACCAATAATACTAAGATATATTATCTCATCAAGAGACGTGATTTGATGGTGTAGGATTCAAAATCTGATTTTTAGGTTTTGGATTCGAATTTAGCAAATGCATTTCTTTTAAGAATCTGGGACAATCAGAGATTTTATTTGCTCCGCTTAAATTCGAAATGAGTGATTTGACGGTATAATTTTCAACGATTTCAAAAAATAAATAAATAAAAATAAAAATCTTCACAACAATATTTGTTTTTAATCCCACACAAGAATCTGCCAAGTGGTGTAGAGATCTTCATTAAAACTCTTTTAATCATGGGTTGTAATTGATTTTACTTACCTAATTAAAGTAAAAAAAAAAATCACTTTTAGGATAAAACTGTTTAGGCGGTGTTTGGTGCCGGCCCTCTAATTCATCTCTTTAATCATCAACACATAAATTAATTTAATTTAATCCTTTATAAATTATAATGTGTTTTGTGAAGTCTAATTTTCAATCATCATGATTTATCTCTTAATTAAGCTAATATTCGTGTCATCGTGGACAATTAATGGCCATGCATCCTTTTCAATTTGACTTGACATTGTAATCACGTGAATCCAAAAGTGCTTTTCATATTTCTAAGAAAAAATTAGCATTAGTGAAATTAAATAAAATCTATCTCATGTTTTAAAATTAATTAATATATTTCTCTTGTTTCAAAATCTCAAATTTTAATTTAAAAAATTCAGAATCTCCATCGAGATTATGGATCTCTAACCATTCAGTTCGGGATTTATGACGATTTTAATCATGATTCAAAAAATCTGTCAAGATTCGAGTGATTTTTGTGTCCATAACCACAATCGCGATGAAAATGTATGAGACTAGTTGGGGATGAGATATCACAATTTCATTCATACCTCATAGTTTACAATATATAAGAATCAAATATTTATAATAAGGGGATTTCACTTAATTTTAAAACATCAATGAGATTTCGCTTAATTTAATAAAATGTCATGGGAGTTTTACTATTTTCCCATATTTATATGTGTTGAACAACAAAAAGAGTGTGTGTAAGGTTTAAACCAATCGGAACAAAGTCCCAAAAAGAGTTGATTGATTTTATTGAGGAATGTCTCCAAGGGGTGCAAACACACAATCCTGATTGATTATTTTAGGAAAAAAAATTACATTACTTATAAGAATATTGTCATTCTTTCTCTATATTTAACATTGGGCTTACATAGTGGCGCAAATAACTTCTTGAACGATTGAGTCATATTGTATAATAGCTCCTTACTTCGTCTTCTGCCAGCTGTGGCAACTGCCTCTGTCGTGCCTTCGTGTTGTGATAATTGTCATATTGTGCTTCATGTTGCGGTGTACTACTTACATCAATCGTTACGAACGTGCATTGCATCCTTCAACTGCCTGATTATGTTTGTGCAACTACTCTTTAGTTCAGGTGTTTTTTCGACTGCTTTAGACGATTGGGCCACTTGACTAATTGAGCGCTTTAGTTGTTAGGCTGATTGGGCGATTTAGCTGCTAGAATTATGGGTGGGTATTGTCATTTTTTGATTGTCAACAATATGAAGGCCTTTTTAAATTATAATGTAAGGGTTTTGGTGGCTTTGTCGATAAAGCAATTTGAGGTTTGATCTAATCCCATTGAAAAAAGAAAATCACACCCTTATCTTGAAACAACCAAACAAAACTTGATGAGAATTCTAAAATAAGAGAGGGATAAAAAATTGGAATCCCATTTGAGATATGTAATCAAATCCCAACTAAATTTGGTGCCTAGTATGCCTCAAAAGTGATTAAATAAACTTAAAAAGTTATAAGCATGTGCTTATCTATTTGTATTAACATTTCATTAAATATATAATGTTTGTAATTATCTTAAAACAACGAGTTAATTGTTGCCAGTTGCCACTTTCCCACTCCCTAAGGCATTTTCGGTTGAAGATGACATAATTTATAATTTTTAGATGTTAATTCCACATCATGCCCACCGACGCCATGACTGATGATGACATTTTTTTGGAAAAATTTAAAATCCCACCCTTAAATCACTCGATTCAGATTTACGCGGAGCAGATAAATTCTCAAATTATCTCAAGTTCTTACAACAAATAAAACTTTGAACTCGAACTCATTACCTAATAACTAAGTACTAAGTTATTTACTATCAAATCATACTCATTGGGGACATGACTGGCGATATTTTTGTTTTTTGGAAACCTCACCATCAAATCACTCATTTTGTGCTTAAGCGGAGCAGGTAAAACCCCGGTTGTCCCAGACTCTTACAAGAAACGCACTCTCTGGATTCGAACCCAAAACCTCAACGTGAGATTCTAAACCCTATACCACCAAACCACATCTATTGGGTATGTAATGACTGACGACACCTTATTACCATTACAACAAATAAACAAATAGAGATGCTACACAAATGGAATATTTCGATTTGGATGCTTGCTTTACAAAGATTTTTTTTATTTTTTTTTATTTATTTAAACATCTGCTTTATATATAATGAGCTATTATCATAAATCGAACGTCGGCCACATATGACAAAAATAAAAACATAAAATAAAATTGATGGAAAACTTATGTGATGATCTCATAACTTGAATATAATTTTTATTTGTCAATCAAAATTGTTTGTTGTATGATATATATAAGCGTCCACTACAATACCATAACTCATAAATTTCAACCATCGGTGTTGTATTTTTAATTTTTATTTTTTAAAAATATTCTAACATTTTTTTAATTCAAATAACGCGACACATCTTGGATTATGTATAAAATTCTAAATACTTAAAAAAAAAAAAAGAGTAATGAATTTTGTATGATTTTCAAGATCACCTATTGCAAATCTAACTACAAATTTGAGATGACAATTATATTTGATTATGTAATCCTCAACATACAGTATACCCTTAAAGTTAAGAAGGTGATTACCATCAAGATTCAAGAATAATATTATAATGATATGACACGTCAAAATTTTCTAAAGTAACTCAATCTCAAATTATTTAAGCAGTCATCATAAAAAAAAAAAAAGAAATAAGAATATTAAGTACCTAAAAAAAGTTCATATAAAAAATCCCTTAATAAAAAATAAATATTTTTCCGCTTTTAATCGTATCTTTTTTTTTCCTTCAATTTTATACCTAAATAAATAAATGGGAAGAAAATCTTATCTAAAAGTGAAGAGAAGTGAGAGTGGTGGAAGTTTCTGGCCACGTCAACAACACGCATGATTCCATTTTGTTTTTTTATCCGTTCACACGCAATCAACGGCCAATAAAAATTAGTATATTATTATTATTTGAATAATTACTTCAAGTGATATTTAATTATTTATTTAATTATAAAAAAGATCTTCGAGACTTCGACTGTTGCTTATGCCGACGTGGACAAAGACCCACCATTTCAGGTCAAACCACGTGATCTTTTCATCTGTACTGTACTCACGCACTTTGATTAACCAATATAATTAACTATTTAATGGCCACAATTTTTTCTCCTAACTTTTTGAATTTGGAATTTTTAAGATAAAATCGAGATTCAAGACGAAGATAATCCTGAATATATACTAATCTCAATTGAAATTCGAAAGATTTTAATTAAGATGTATCAATGTTGGATAAAAAAGTAGTCATAAAGTATGTGAGAAGATTCTTGTTCAAGTTAATCAAAACACTAAAACAGTGTTAAACAGTATTTCCATTTTCCAATGGGTTACATTCATGATCTCACATTACGGTCATGAGTTCGAATATATGAAGTGCGTTTCTTATAAGAATATGTGACAATCGGGATTTTACCTGTTCCGTTTAAATCTAAAATAAATAATTTGACGGTGAAATTTCCAATAATTTTAAAAAAAAAAAACACAAACAGTAATTTAAAAATTATAAAACGAATCAAATAATGAGTTCAGTTGGAGCCACTAGGGTCAAGTCAAGTAACTATAAGTTGCTTTTGTTGACTATAAATGTAAATATATATATTTATTTATATAATATGCTTTCATCACCTCCATAGTCATCATGGACCCCCACCTCATCTCCTGCATGCCACATAACATAACTTTATTTTATAATTACTGTGTCAATAATTAACGTAAGAATAAGATTAAATAAATCACTTTCACCAATTAAGAATATAGCACGTGGGAAATGATAACATAAATATTTAAATAAAAAAATATATTATTACATCACAATTTACTAATGTTTGATTAGCAATTTTTGTTAAACCAACTTTAATAAGCACAACCATATTAATTCAGTAAAATATAAAGTTACACAGGAGAGTATATATAAAAATAATTAAACCTAAACTGTATATTGTTATCAATACACTCATGAATAAAGATGGCAAGTAATTACAATAATTAATTAAAAAAAATATAAAGCACTAATTAAGAATAACATAAAAGAAAAAAGTTAATCCTATGTTAAAATGGGTCCCTAATTTTGAAGAATGGAATTAAAATTGTTACAACATGAATCAGTGTTAAAAAGTCAAATTAAATTCCACAAATGAAGCAATAATATTAGATTTTTCTTTTCTTTTCGTTTTTATTTTTTATTTTTTTTGCAATTCAAGATAAGGGATTAAATCGTCATCTTATATTGCTACTTGCTACTACTAGTTGCCAAACTCATTTATTAAATTATTTATTTATTTATTTTTCAACCCCACTATTACAAATATTTAAAAAAATTAATATATTAAAATAAAGAACTCACGTTTGAATTATTTGGTTAGGCAGTGGGTGTTATATGATGAGGAAAGTTATGGCTACAATTTCATGCATACATATCGAGGTCAACCAAGTCAACTATGTGCCAAATTGAATTTTCTTTCTTTACGTTTACGCCGTTGTCCATTTGAATGTGATATTATTATTAATATTATATTAAACATTTCAATTAGCTTAATTAATTTTGATTAAGATAATTCAAATCAAGAAGAGAATGGGCTTGACTTGAGCAATGGGTGGCGGTGAGCCGGTGACTGGTGGAATGAAATTTTCACCATCATTTGGGTCCATCAAGTGGCTGTGATTGGTCCACTTCTTTGACAATAATAATCTAAATTATTAGATTTTTTGTTTTTTTTTTTAACTTTGAAAAAAAAAAAATCATATAACATTATAGCTATGGAGCATTACTACTTTTACTTTACTAGCCGAATTAGGGTTTTGGGAAGGACAGAGTATAAAAATAACAAATCTAATAGGTCTATATCATGAAAATGAAGAATTTGAAGGGGCTAATTATAAATTTACATATAAATTAGCTAAATTTCAGTAAATTCCTTTTGTTTTCTAAAAATAATTTTCTGGCAACATATTTCCACATTGGAGGCCCTTTTGTTCACTTAGCTCATGTTCAATAAACAAATTAATTATTAGATGTTTTTAATAAAGTTTTATGAAACTTCAATTGGGATTTTCCAAATTTTTGGAAAGGTTTATGGAAATTTTTAAGGTCTCAAATATAGATGTATTATGCTTTTGAAAATTAGGGTAAAATGTGTATTTTTTGAATTTTGATATTCATTTGCTTTATATTAATAAAAGACGAAGCGAAAACAGTTATAAGATCATACTATTAATATTTTGGTTTTGAAAGATATTAATTTAATACATGCCACTTAATCTCTACCATAAATTTTTATTATTAAATTATAAAATTAATATATATAAAATTAATTTTTTATTTTAAATTTGTAAAACTAAAATAATAAATTATTAAAATAAGAAACTTATTACGATATAAAATAGAATCTCCTATTTATTTTTTTATTATATAATTATATAATTAAAATAGGAAACCTATTTAACTATAAAAATATAATATCTGATTAAATTAAGAAACCTATTGATTTAATTAATTAATTAATAATAAATAAGAAACCTATTACAAAATAAAAACATAATTTCTTATTAAAATAAGAAACCTATTAATTTAATACGTGACACACAATCTCTACAATTATTTTTTTTATTATAAAATTATAATATCTCTAAAATTTAAAAAATACATGTGATACATAATTTCTATAATTAATTTTTTATTACTTATTATAATAAAAATATATATTGTAATATCTTATTAAAAAAACATATGTGACACATAATCTCTACAATTAATTTTTTATTAATAACTTATAAAATTAAAATTAAAAAACCTAATACAATATTAAAATATAATTTCCTACTAAAATATAAGATATAAATAGCAGTCGTCCATAAAAACTAACCATTTTTTAGTTATTGGGTATATTATTATTTGTTATTTTACTTTGAATTATTTTTATAATTTTTTTTATGAATTTTTTATTATTTGTTGTACTTTGTGATGCAGACTCTGATTATTAGCTCTTATACATTGACGGACAAAATTTCAAATTTTATAAGAAAATTTAATCTTAAATTCAATAAATTACATTAAATTTCATTGGAATTCATCCGAAAGAAAATTGAATTTTTTTAAAAGTTATTTATAACTAAAAATATGTCTTCAAATAAGAGAGTAAGATGAGAGATAAATTCTAATGTGAATTAGAAATACTATTTGAGAATTGATAAACAAACAAAAAAGACGTAAATATTAAGTGTAAGTAAACAGATTTACTCATTTAAATTATAAAGTCAACTAGATCCGAATCATTTACAAGATTAATACCTAAAATTTTATTAAGATTTTTATTATGATATTAAATTATATTTTAAGATGTGTTCAACCCGTATGTTGTGAGACTACGTGGCCTTAATTAGCATCGTAACTTAACATAAAACTAACCAAACATAATTTGTGTAAACTAATAAATTATGAATTAATATAACGTGTCAACTGGAATTAATCAATTTGTTAAGCACATGACATGATCGATGTTGTGGTTGAATTCAAATACAGAATTATTAAAATAATTATAAAAAGAATTATTCAAAATACATGACATAATTATTCAACTATAAAATGTAGTCAAAATTTGCAAAATAATTTAATCCAACAGGAAAAATAAAAAGAATTTGATATGTCACAAGTCATAAAGTCGTATGTATTTGTTTAAAGCCAATTATCGAAGTGTTTTGTATAATTACAATTGCATTAAACAACTGTCAGTTTTGACACCATTTCTTTTTTATCTGAAGTCAAATAATCAAAGCAAGCTGCTACTCTATATGACTTCAAAGTTTTGTTATTTATTTGAATTTGGATTTAGTTTTGATTTAAAATAAATTTTTTAGTATCATTGTTATATGCGTTACATTTTTTTTATTATTTTAATATGTGTGACGATATATTATCGGGTTATTGCATGAGTATAATTTATAGTAAAATTTTTCGTTGAACTGAGTTATGTTAACTTTTTAATAATCTTATATCACATGTATTTTAATAGTAATACATGGTTAGAATTCAGTTACACATTAATATTTATAAATTATTATCCAATCATAATCAATCATATTTTTTTTTAAAAAAAAACTCGATATAAAACTTAACTCAATATTGAATATAAATTGTATTTATACCAACTTTTTACATTTCTTAATGTGTTGAAAATTATTCAGTGAAGGACTGCAAGTGTTGAATTCTAGAACTGTGGCCCAATACTTTTATTTCTGTGTGACAAAGTTGACGAGTAGCCGGGAAAGAAGATAATTAAGGCAAACCCAACTTAATAATCTCATGATTATACTAATAAAAGGCTCATTTGGAGCTTGTCTAGGTTTTTCGGGTGTTTAATTTAAAAGATTAGCTTATTAGGTAGCGTGATCCATTTTGTTTATACTTCGATAATAAATTCGATTCGTTTATTAAATAAACCTAAAATGTTCTATCACATTCGCTTGCTTGTTGAGGGAGGGAGGGAGCAAGTGAGTCTGAAATTTCGAGTGTCTTATTATTATTAATTAACGTGAGATATAACTCAACAATTTTTAAATTATTAGTTTTAATTAGTTTCTAGATCGTTTGAAAGAGGAGGAAACAAAGACTTATAATGGAAGGTGACAAACAACAAATGGCAAACATAATTTAAGTAGATCAATTTTGAGAGTGAGGTTAAAAGACTTGTAAACGGGGCGGCCCTGAATTCCTTTAAATAGATCTTTGTAGATAAATAATAAAAAATATACGAAATTATATTATATATTAAAAATTGATTTTTTTTAAAAAAAATAAAAATAAAGATCCTAATGTTAAGTAAAATTTAAGAGACCCAATTAAATATTTATGTCGACTTTTCTCAGAACCACGACCACAACCACATTTACTTATTAAGTTGGGTAGCTTTTGACATTTTTAGCATCTCAGTGTGAAAGCGTCGGGGATTCCTTTACATGAAACTAAGTGAGTTACCGCCCCTGCCCGCAGATTTTTTAGATCTTAAGACATGAAAATATTGAAAAGTAAACGCATAAAAAATTTGAAGAGTAAACTGTTCAATTAATAAATAAAGCCATTTGGAATTGAAGATGTCATAAGCAATATTGATGTTGTGGTTTTTTTTTTTGGGTTCTAATTATAACATGTATGTATGTGTTATTCTCCAAAAGAGAATGTATTTATTGTAAGAGTTTGAGACAATTGAGGGTTTTACCTATTTCATTTAAGTTCGTAATGAGTAATTTGACGGCGATGTTTCTAACGATTCCAAAAAAATGGAATTATTGAAAGACTCCTTACTTCGTGGGCCCGGCTCGAGATTTTTTACCCCTGGCTTGACCGGGCCCGGACTTTTCTGCTACCCTTAATTATTGAAAGATTAAAACTACTGGAAACCTAATTGCAAAGGAAATTAGAATCATAAAAGATTTTAACAAATGGCTAAGATATTGAATTTGAGTTGGATGTTTTTGTTTTTTTTTTTTTTTTTTTAATTATTGATCTTTCTTTTATATGCCTTCATCAAATTGTTCTCTCCTATTTCCTGCAAGTGCTCATTCACATTCTTCACTTGCCCATTTTGAGAAAAAAAGTGCGCATAATATAAGAAAGTTGATTTTTGAAGAACCCGACTTTATAATCATAGATAACGCTAATCATCGATTTCCTTGAATTTGGGTCGAATTTTATTATCAATTGGGTTGAACATTGCAATGGGTGGACTCTCATATTTTGAATGCAAACGGTATGCATAGAAAGCATAAATAACAACGCAACATCACATTTTTGACATGAATATACATCAGACGTTATTATGTTAGTTTTTTTCTGATTTGGGTCATTCTATAGGATTTAGATTTGGTGTTAGAATAAGGTTTTTATATGAAAGCAAAGCATCAGCCGGAAAACCAGTATATGAAGGTAATTATCGAATAATAATTTATATGTAATTGAATGTTAATTTGTTATATTATTAGAATACATGTGACATAAGATTATTAAAAACTTAACACGACTTGATGTCCCTAAGGGGTGTGTGTGGCTTGATGGTAAAAATGTTTATGATTTGATTGTCCGATCATGAATTCTAGTCCAAGACATGCATTTCTTATAAAAGTTCAGGACAATCGAAGATTTTACATACTCCACTTAAACTCGGATTGAGTGGTTTGGCGGTGGGATTTCAAATGAAACCCCTTAATACTTATCCAAATTTCATTCTATAATGTGGGTCAAAAATAATATATCAGTCATGAAATTATGGTAAGCAGTTAAATATAATAATTTCCCATCAGAAAATCCTTGTGGATTCCAATACTCGATGTAGGATTTTTATCTAGTACTATAGAAAAATCCCAATTATTTTTTCCACAATATATATGTAACGAGAGAAAATGGCGTTGGATGTTTCCAAAAGTATGAATTCCCCTTTCAATAGTTGAAAGTTTATTCGTAATCTTTTTAACAAAAAACATCAATAATATGATAATAATCCTATATTTAAAGGTTTATTGTGTGTGCTGAAGAGAAAATAAAAATGTTTAGAATGAAATTTGGCGAAAAATATGTTGTGTGTTCCAATAGCGTGTCCTTGGTGGTGTAGGGTACATGATCTCACATTGAGGTCCTGGATTAGAATCCAGGGGGTGCGCTTCTTGTAAAAGCTTGAGACAACCTTAAGCTTATAATGAGTGGTTTGACGGTGAGATTTCCAACGATTAAAAAAAAAAAAAAGTGTTCCAATAGCGTCTTTGTAGCTATTGGCAAGTCACATAACACACAACACTGACACTTAAATTGGGCAAAGACTTTATTCATCCATTTTTGTTCTGCTACATATAGAACTGGCAAAATAATCAATGAAACAAAGCTGATGGTTACCAGAACACATGATTCTAACAACTTGGTTTAAACTCAGCAGTCCAAAAAAAAAAAAAAAAACAGCACTCGATTACTGTGTAATAATTGGAAAAGAATCAGATCAACACAAAGGCAATCATTCAACTAGAACCTGGGACCTATTGGTTGGTATACATATGTGGTGCCTTTTTACATGCATTGAATTATGAATTTACCACATTTTGTCTTTTTCTGTTTGTTTGTCTACAAGAAAGAAAGAATGAGATACATTGTATCTTCAGACTTTGTGATTATAAAGAGACCACCTTCGGATCAACTCATTTGAAAGATGCCAAACCAATGAATTCATCTTTTAGTAAAGGCAGCAGTAAAACTCACCTCAAGTTGGAGCAATTTGTACAATCGCATCAGCGTCCCAATCTATCTATGCCCTCTTGGTGAGTGACAGAATATCTGACATTGGTACTCTTTTGTACTTTTGAAGTAGATGTTACTGGGGGTTGAGAGGAAGTGTTGGCAATCCTTTGGCGTGTTGGCTCTCCATTTCAAGAAGCATCAAGGATTTCTGCCTTTGGTATCTGTTTCTCTTAGCTGAGAGTGCTGGAACATAATCATATGAAATTAAAATTGAACTGTTATTGCCAGAACAAATAATCGAAACACAATATTCATTCAAATAATCAAGCACCTGATCATCTGATATCTGCTACAAATATTTGAACTCTTTCCCAAACCCAAAAATAGAGTTTTGCAATTTAGTTTCTTTATGTATTATAATCTGTTCAGGTAATCATTCCAGTTCTAATACTCAATCTCGATAAAATCGCCATTTTAAGATGTTGGAGAGTTGTAAACATCATATTTCAAGCGATTAATTATGGGAATTCAAGTTTCCACATAGTTTGGAACTTTATCGATTTAAGCATTAGCGATTTGTAGTCCAGAGGTGCTCTGATTTTTTGTGAGATAAGATTTAAGATACTTAAAATTACTATGCCCAAATCGCATGCATGCTAGACCAAATAATAGTATAAAAAGTATTTTGGTAATGATATATAACGAACGATGGTAAACTGGTAATGCAGAAGACAGGCAAACTTGAACTTTGAGATCATACTTACAAATTAATTCATGGGGCAGACCAAAGTCATAATCATTCCTACTCCGCCTGATGCAGCATATATATACCGCAAGCAAAACCACAGCGAGAAGTACCAGGCATGATATTCCTATTGCAATTTTACCAACCTTAGATAAGCTTCCATTTTCCCAGAATATAGGACATGCCGGCAAAGAAGGTACACCGCACAAACCTTTGTTACCTGAAAGGCTGAAAAGAGACATTGTAGTTTGAGTGAGAAAATGATATAAAATAAGTTTCAGAAATTTATACAGCAGCATGCAGTCACTTCAGGAAGTGCAAAATAAAGAAAAGTTTTATTGAGCAAGTCGATAGTTAACGAAGACAATTCAACTTTCAGGTCCCCAAATTTATTTTCGACAAAATCCTCTAGACAGCATAAGGAAAATAAAACAAGCAAGCAGCTTATTTACAACAACAGAAAAAAATGAATGTTAAACATGATTTCAGCAGTTGGATTGGAAAAAACCAAAAAAGGAACAAAAAGGAAAAAGGAAAAGAACAATTGCATAGGTGAAGATGAGAATCTTGTAAAGCAAGGAGGCTGTGATGAAAAGTTTAGCAAATTTAAAAGGAACCGAATTCGGCAATATTTAATGCGATGGCTGCCAACCAGAATTGAAAGTTTCATAAGATTACAGCCACAAAAAAAAACAGAAAGAAAGAAAGATTACGGCAAAAAACAGAGAGGGAAAAAAACTCAAATCAAACAGTTAGCAAACTGAAGTTTAAACAATCAAAAGTAACACATAAAACCATTCAGAAACCACAACTTCATGCATGCAATTGAATTATTAAGACTGTAAATTCACGTAAAAGGAAACAAAGTTAATAAGCCACAAACACAACAACAGTTATCAAATTGAACTTTAACATACTCAATTGCTCCACCATGCACACCAATTGAGTAGAGTTCCTCCGGAACTTGCCCTTCCAATAAGTTATTATTCAACAGCCTAATATAAAAGCAAAGGTGGAGTTAATACAAAAGCATAACCACGTCACTGAAAACTTGGGAGAAATCAGTAAGATGGTTTGCAATTACCAATGGATAAAATTGTAAACAATAGCTTTTAAAACTACTGACACAATATTAAGAATTTACAGCAGCAGTCGTAGAGATCAACATATGAAAAAGTAAAGTAAAAAATATGCAGAATACTTACACAAGCTGCAGCTTTGCAGAAGTTAGACTAACTGGTATGGACCCTGTGAATTGATTGCCTGACAAATCCCTGACGAGTAAAGAGGAAAAAACTATTAATAACAATGCCGGCACTGATAATTTCACCCGACTTTAACAAGGTATTCCATTTGAAAGTGGAGAATGCAATGAAGAATTTTCGAACAACTGAAGAATACAGCTATAGGTCTAGACCCACATATCGACCAGAAATCCAAGGTGACTGGCATATTCTTTTAAAGAAAAGGTAAATTTGTAGAAACAATATATCGAAAACTTGATGCATGAAGTAGTAAATGGACATTCAGAAATTCTCAAATGAGTACTAGGCAAATGATAAGTGCGGTTTATATCCACTTATTCCGACATCCTTAATCTATTATTTTGTTATGGATCGAGTCATTTAATGCCATTTATAGTTCATTTTATATCTTGTTTGTAGGAAACATTAGAACATGAAGAATGGAGCAAATACGCGTGTTTCGGGACCTATTGGAAGCATCAGACTCAAGAACAGGCAAAACCAGCATCAGCTGCGCACTGAATTTAAAAAGGCTATAACTTTTGATCTAGAAAGAGTTATGAGACCCATAATATATCAATTTGCATCTACTCAAAGAGATCTATGCGTTCCATACAAAATCCAAGGGCTTTGGCGCCGCGGGACATAAGTACCAGGCGCGTTCTAGAATATTAATTATTAGGGTTTTTAAGATACCCAATGACACCAAGGCTCCAATATAAATACATGAGTTCGTCCAAGACTCAGGGAGGAGGCTAATACACAACATAAAACACAAGAATACATATTTTAGAGAGATCCAAGGAGGAGGATTGAAGAGCAACAAGAGGAGACGAAAGCGGTGACGAATTGAAGAGATTCAATTCGGGTTTTATCTCCTTGTTTCTTTCTTAGAACTCTAATGATTTTCATTAGATTCATGACCTTGTTTATCATTGTTTTTATCTTTAGTCATGAACTATACTCCTTAATTCTGGAGAATGATGTAACTAATGCTTGAACCTTGTAATTGTTTGTTAATTTTGTTATGAAGTTTTATTAAGTTTATTTGTATTCTTTTGAGTTTAATGCTTTGTGTTTGCTGGCCACAAATATGATGATATATGTTTAGACTCTATCACTCGAGAGAGAGAATTTTGAATAGATCTAGAGAATATAACCTAAGAGTTTTATAGAGTTCGAGAGAATATATAAATTCCTTTGAAGTCGTTAACATAGAATCACAAAGCGTAATGAGTTGTTAATTACTAGATTTTTATAGAGATATCGAAGTCTGTAGTTGATGATATTTTCACTAATGCTCGAGAGAGAGAGTTGATATTTTCGGAGTCTTGACTTATAAACAATATAACTGAACAAAAATAATTGGCATGACAAATACATAGGCGACAACTAGGTGAAATCAGGATCTAGAATCTCTATCGTATTAGTTCCTCCTATATAAGTATTTTTATATTTTATTTATTTAATTAAATCTTTGTTAATTATCGTCTAAATAAAGTTAGGATTATCAATTGTAGTATTTAGTGCGAGTTAACGCAATCCCTGTGGGTTCGACACTCTTCTCTCATATTTATACTAAAACTTGACACCGTACACTTGCGGTACGATAGAAAATATCACAACAGCAAACCTCTCTAAGACATTTTATTTCTTATTTTCCAGGATAAAAAAAACTAGCTTTATTAGCTGTGACGAAAATGAAAAAAATAATTCACACCAAATTGACAAATATAGGAGCTTAATTGATAATGTATGAAAGGAAGTTAGAGAATTGCCAGAAGGAATTGACCAGCAGAGTTTACACATATTGATATTGGAAACACTGACCAAAACAGGAAAGTACAAACATCGTGCCACTTAGTACTTACAGTCGCATGAGAGACTGTTGACCCAACCCTGATGGTAGATTACCCCCCAACAAATTAGAGCTCAAGTTCCTGCAAAAAATAAAATAAAATAAATAAAAGATAAATGTTTCCAAATGCTCAAAACTGATTCAAAAGATAATCACAATCTTTGAGGCAACAGTAACTATAAAAGTTCCAAAGAAAAAGGGCAAGTTTAAAAAGTAAAGCACATAATTAGACTGTGGAAAATAGAAGAGAAAACACAAGATTATGCAGATATTATCAAGCATTAAGAAGAGAAGGAACTGTCAATGAATACAGAGAAAAAATGTAATATGGCAAAACAGTTTATCTCAAACCATCTCCAAGATATGTGAGGCATACATTTAATGCTGCAAGCAGACACATACATGCCTTTTGGTTGTCGTAATAACCCCTTCTCAGAGTTTTCTCATCTACATTGCTTTTTTTGAACAGAAAGGAGCATTGGTAAAGAACATGAATGATAGAGGCATAAGAAGTAGAGGGGAGACAAGCAGGTTTTCTAGTAATCGTAAACTAATAATGTTGATTATAAGAAAATCCTGGAATTTTTGTACTGGACAGAAATTAGGCTGAAAATGAGCAGCTTCTCACAAGCTCCTTGATCTTGACTCAGCTCATTTCATTGGCTAAAATAGACAGACCTGGGTAATACAAACAAGCCGAAGCTCAATTGGCATGGGCTTGCAAACATAGATATTTCAAACATAGACTCAAATATATTATGATAAAGTTGTGTATGATTTTCTTAAGCAACTATATTTTCACCTAACTAGATCCCTGAAATAGAGATCAGGGTTTAATTCAAAGCCAAGTCAACAGAAGCCTGGGTTTGTATTTGACCTCAAATGAACCTTTTCAAATAAATGAGCCTAAGCTTTGCTATTATATAATGGAAGCTGAAGCACACTCAGAAAAAGCTTGTCCAGCTCAAGCTCAATAAAAGAATCACCGAGCTGAGGTTCAACAAAGGAAAGCTCAGAGCATTGGCAGCCTTAGCTACCTATGTTGATTACTAAAAATTTAAAATTCCAGGAAGAGTATCTAGATTATGATGAGTTTTTCAGCACATTTTTAAGTTTAGATTCAAAATTGTTATAAATTGCTGCTAGAGCAAATAATTGGCTGCTAATCCAGTGACCAGTTAGTTACGTGGTAATCAAAACCAACCACTATAAGAATCAGACAAACGAATATTTTGTTAAATGTACAGAAAGAATGAGGAATAGGACAAAAAGAATGCTGGAAATGTTTGAGAAGAGACAGAATTCTAAAACTTAGTTTTCTTTTCTATGTCTCTCTACATAGCAAGGATCCCAAAATTGCAACTGAAAACAATGAAAAGAATAAATAATTCACAACATGTTAAAAACTATATACCACAAAGGATCTTCAATATAAAAGTCATCAACAATTACTTACAGGTATACCAGGTTAGATAAGAGACTGATGTTGTAGCTGATATATCCTTTCAAGCCTTGACTTCCAAGATCTCTGAATAAATATGGAACAGAAAATTATATATAACCATGACAGGTACAACCTTACATAAAACTCTCTATCTAAAAAGGTGCGCACACACAGAGAGACAAACAGAAAGAGAGACTCCAATATGAAACAAAGAAAAAGAGAAAGCACTCGGTCCATTTAGTTATTTCTGACTTACTGTTAGATCATAATATCATTACATAGGGGCACATGTATATTTTGATTCAGAAACAATTCTATTATTTTAATGACTTTGTGTGACCTAGGAAAAATGATGCTCAAGTAGAATTACAGGTAATAACAAACAAGGAAAAAAAATCAAATGCATGTAAAGGATCATCATGAACACCATGGTGGAAAGGAGGAGGGGTAAAAGAGAAATAAAGGGAAGAAAGCCCATCTTTGTTCTGCCCATTTGGCCAGAGGGGCAGAAAGTATAGGGAAAAGAAAGAGTTATACTGTTATTGCTACTCGCCATTTATATTCTGAAAGAAGGGAAGAAGAGAAAGATAATACAGGTAAAACATGCTATTATACTTTTTATGTTGAAGTTCAATATTTTTATTTTTATTTTTATTTGTAAAGTTGTGTAGTAGTAGAAACAAAAACTGATACACCCACACAGGTGCTTTTTATTGGTCACTCAAAAGTTTATTCATGAAACAAAACATTTTTTCCCCAGAAAGCGCTATTAGCTTCAAGGGAAAAAACAACGTTCTGATAATGTTTTTGTATGTTCAATACTAACATCAAGTATGCAAGTATGCAACACAAATAAGTAAAGCTTATGCTTACATTTGAGATATCACAAGGGCAGTTTCATCCTTGTTAGGACGGCATGTAATTCCCTCCCAAGCATCCCAACTTGTAGGAGCACATGGATCGCCATTCCAACCCATTCTGTCAGGAACTCGAAGCGACTCTTTCAATGCTCTCATTGCAATCACTACAAAAACAAGCGCAAATTAATCAACCTCACAACTTATAATAAAAGCTACCAAATTCATGTTTTTTTTTTTGGCTCCCTTGTTTTCTCCACAAATGTCATCCCCAACAATATTTATGATTTCTATATCATTCCCAGGCCAAAAGAATAAGCAAAAGGAAATATATAGAAGTTGAAAAGGTATCCAAAGAAACAGTACAGGAAATTATAATATAGTGTGTCCTTAACTCTCAAAATTGACAGAATAGCCAAATAAGAATGCAAGTTCATTAAGGATGAATACTCTACTGTAAAGAGATATTTCCATTTTCGTAAATTTCCCCAGTAGCTAAGCAAACCACAAACGTTTGTTTTAAAGTACACAAAAATGTAAAAAGCATGGAATTCAAAAAATCCATACTTTTTAATTAAACCACATTATCAACAAGTATAGTTTTACTTGGTAAGAAGTAATCTAACTAGTAACTTCATTGTTTTAAACCTTCCCATTTCCAGACACTACAAAATTTATCTTCTCATTCAACTATGCTACTAAATAGGCCTAGTTTTCCAATAAATCATTCAATGATTAAACTACTAACTTGCAACTGATCTCATCATTATCCATAAACAGCTATTCTCTATTTCTAGCAATTGATTCAATAACTACCTTGCTCTGGCACAGTGGAGAGATCATTGGGAACCAGCGCGTAATTCTCAAGCCCGCTGATCAAAGCCCCTCCAACAACCGGCACAAGCCTCACCCTCAACTCAGTACTGCTCAAATTATTTGCCACATAATGCCAACTATAAGCAGCAAAGCTCCCCACTGACTTAAATATATCCACACGAATCACATTCTTTTCATTTACCACAATATCAAACACTCTCTGCCCAGCCTTTGTGACGCTTGAATCAATCTCCGCAAAATGAAACCAAATCAAATAATCCAATTTCGCATCCACGGCCAGCTCGTATTCGATAACGCCACTAGACACAATCCCCGTTTGATACAATTTCATTGGATAATAGTTCGGAGGCTGATTGGTGTTAATAATTTTTTCTCTAGTGCTAACGGATTTGATTGAAGATTTAGTACTCGGTGATCGAAATGCGGCGTCGGATTGCCACGACCGACCGAAATTATCGGCGTCGTTGCTGAACCCTGGGCCCCACTGATTTGACCCGCAGCTCAACCGGCCGTAGTTGACTAAAATGTTATTTTCGCCTATAGTCGCGGCGTCGTAAGACAACGGATCGATTTGCTGAACTTCAAGGGAGGCAATGACGGGAGGATCAGTGGCAAAACTGTAAAAGCAAAAGTCAAGCTCACCGTCTTTAACGAACGCGAAGAGATCGGAGTAGGCGCCGTCACGAGCTAAATCCTCGGGCCAAGGCGAGCGCCAGGAAAAGACGAGAGTGCCCTCGACGGAAGCGTCGAAGCTCGGAGAGTGAGATTTTCCGTCGTAATTGTCGTAGACGGTGAATGTGCGGACGTAGTAACGGCCGGAGGGCAAATTGGGGATTATGTAGCAGTTCTTTTTGCCAGAGGAGAGAGGGAAGAGACGGAGAGTCTTCTCGTGAGGGAAACGGAAGTGTAACGGCTCGGATACAATGGAGGTTGCTCCGCCAGTGTAGTAGCCGTCGGGCTGCCACGTGGCGTTGAAAGGATCGGTTGTCGACGTGGCACTACCACAATCTATGTGATAGCTAATTGCTGCAGAATACAAAATAACAAAGGAAGCGAGTGTTAAAAATAAGTTCAAATAAAGTAATGTAATGTGAACGAATGTGGTGTGATGTACTTACAGTATGGAAATGAGGAAGCTAGAGAGAGAGGGGGGAGGAGGAGAGAGAGGAAGATGAGGAAGCGGAACATAGGTGACGTGGCGGCGGAGTTGAGGGACTGTATGGACATAAAACGGAAAAATTGAGGACAAAATTGGAAAAGAACAAAGAAAAGAGCGGGCGAGATTCGCTTGTTCTGATGAAGAAGCTACTCTCTCTATGGAGACTTGCTCTGCTGAATTCGGAGACTACGGTACAGAATTTAAATTATTGTTTTTTTTTTTATTTATTTAAATTTTATCATTTTTGGGCGGTTTGTGTAGTTAGTTTATTAGGCCGATCAGTCAACTAAGGGTCATATAATTTTTTAAATAAAACCTCTTCATATAAAGTTTTTAGTTTAAAAATTTTTAGAAGTAAAACTTTTCATAAATTTTTTTTTAGTATTTAATTGTTAGTGATAAATATTATGAAAAATTATAAAATTATTTTATTAGATAAATTTTTTAAAGTCGTGTTATAAAATAACTGAAACAATAATGTTAAATTAAATATGAATATTATACATAATTTATCTTTTTTAAAAATATTTCAAAGCTCTACTCCTAAAAATATGAATTTTGAGTTTTTCATATTATAGACAAAATAATTTTTTTAATCCTCAAAAGTTTGTACTTAAAATATAACCAAACACGACTAAAAAATTTGAAAAGAGTTTTTGACATTAATATTTTTTTTTACCTCTATTGAAAGTCATATCAAACAAACACTAAAATGGAGATGATGAAAAATAGAGTGAAGTTGAGCGTGTGTGATTAGTTAAAACGTTATTATCATTTGAAGTTATGAAATAAAAATGAGTAAAAGGAATTTTGGCGGAGAGTAATATTTTATTTTTGTAAAATTTTCATAATAAGATTGTTAAATCTTAATATAAAAAATATTATGAAATAATAAATGAGTAGATGAATTATTGAGGTGTTTTTTATTACCGTAGTAAAATATAATTTTCTTTATAATACAAAAATGTGATTTTTTATAAAAATATAGTGTTAAAATGTAAAATGTAAAGGCTATATATATATATATATATATTAATAAAATATTATATCCCAATAATTATTTTAACCATTTGTTATTTATCAATTTTTTGAAATAATGAAATTATAATAATAATTCAGTCAATGAATAATCCACAAAACTTGTATCTCGTGCAATAAAGATTATAAAAATTCATTGAATTTTTTATATTAGGAGACATAACACAAAGAAATACATTAAATGAAATTTGAATATTGACTCCAAGAGAGATTAAATAAGCCCAATACATTTAGCACGAAAACCCATTTGGGTTTCGTACAAATCTATCTCTTCAAGTTAGTATTATAGTTTATTCTGCACGAAGAGCGTCTCCGTACAGATGATGAAATATAAAGACAAAAGGCAAAGAGCATCGGGTTGTAGGCAGTTGGCCAATTATGCCTTCCATTCACTTTCCGCTATTTTTATCATTCATTCATTGCATTTCATCTCCACTTCAACTACCACCATCACCATGGCAGCATCAATGTCCTACTAGCCCGAGCAGCGGCAGGATTTTATTTCAATCATGACTATTATGTGGAATTAAAAAACATAATTAAGATAATAAGAATTAAAGAGGCATCAACATGCATAATTCCAGCTGAGGCAGAAATAAATAATTGTTATGCTAAAGGGAGGGGTTAATTTGATTTAAATATTGGGATTTTAAACTAATCAAATAGACAATGTATTCAATTCCTATCACAACGTGTAAGTAAGGTTTTAGCAGTTTATCACCCGTGACATGCATTTGTTGTTTTCTTGGGAAGAGACAACTAACTAGACAGATTAACAACTCAATATATATAATTTTAATTTTAGTTTTTTTTTTTTTTTAGCTAAAAATAAATATTTATGTTTTATATATCTATTTCATCAAGCAACTACAAGTAGAGTTGGTATTAAATTTGACTACGGATATTATAACTTTTTTTCATGAAAATTGAAAATATCTTATTATTGGACCGACCATGTTTAACAGAACATTTTCAGTGGAGATAATAATTAAATATGAAAATTCGATTTTTTCCCTAATGGAAATTGTTGTGATAAAACACACACGAATAGAGGTGATTGGAAAGAAAACTCTTCTTTTATTACACTAATAAAAGAATTACAAAGCTTACAAATCCAAGCTTTACAAAAAACTCTCACACCACTTTACTCTCTATTATACTCACGTTTGAGATTCTGGGATAATGAAGAATGGTCTGGGAGCTCCCTTTTATAGTGCCCAAGACGCGTGAACAGTGTCACACTCCTTGGACACGTTTTGCCAGCTTACCATTTTCATGCCACTTTGTCAACTTTGCTTTCGGTGGATTTGGTTTCTTCTGCAGCTTGCATTTTGCTGTCTGCATGCATGCAGTGTGCTGGCTTCAACAAATCTCCCCCTCGGTGAAGATTTCTCCAAATCTGAGCCGACCATCAATCATCCAATCGGATCCTCAAAAGGATCCTCCCCTGGCTGCATCTGTATGACTGCCTACGTACCCTGAGTTGGGATCAAGCCAATCGTAGTTCTCTGAATCTTCCCACTCTGTCTATGTGGAGAGTTTTGTCATCCCGGCTATGACACGACATATTTCAAGCTTCTCTTTCGGTAAAACCTTCGTGAACATACCGGCACCGTTGTCGTCGGTGTGAATTTTCCTGAGTTCTAACAGCCTTGAGCTCAGGACGTCCCGTATCCAATGATACCTCACATCGATATGTTTTGACCTCGAATGAAATGTGGAATTTTTACCGAGATAGATAGCACTCTGGCTATCACAGTACAAAATGTAATTTTCCTGCTTGAAACCCAATTCTTGGACGAATGTCTTCATCCACAGCAATTCCTTGCAAGCTTATGTAACTGCAATGAATTCTGCCTCTGTTGTAGAAAGTGCAACACACCTCTGCAACCTTGACTGCCATGCCACAGCTCCTCCTGAGAGAGTAATCAGATACCCCGAAGTAGACTTTCGGGTATCCACATCTCCTGCCATATCTGAATCGGTGTAGCCCATCAACACTGGTTTGTCGCTGCTTCCAAAACATAGCCTCATTTTGGATGTTCCTCGAAGATACCGCATAATCCATTTGATAACATTCCAGTGTTCCCGTCCTGGGTTTGACATAAACCGGCTGACCAATCCAACTGCGTGTGCTAAGTCTGGCCTCGTGCACACCATGGCATACATAAGACTTCCCACTGCTGAGGTGTATGGAACCTGTTTCATTTCCTCATTCACTGTCTCAGTAGAGGGACTCTCTGTCTGGCGCGTAGGGCGCGTGAAGAACTCTCTGTCTGGCGCGTGGCGCGCGTGCGACGTCCTCAAACCTCCGTTCGATCGCCGGAAAATACCAACGTGCTCGTCTCGCCGTGTAAAGTCCGATGGTATGCTCAAAATCGATTTTCGACAACTTTCGTTGGAAACGACTTTCCAAACCGAAGCTCTGTTACTGAGTTTCGGGATCCCTCCGAGTAACCTTAGCTCTGATACCACTTGTTGTGATAAAACACACACGAATAGAGGTGATTGGAGAGAAAACTCTTCTTTTATTACACTAACAAAAGAATTACAAAGCTTACAAATCCAAGCTTTACAAAAAACTCTCACACCACTTTACTCTCTATTATACTCACGTTTGGGATTCTGGGATGATGAAGAATGGTCTGGGAGCTCCATTTTATAGTGCCCAAGACGCGTGAACAGTGTCACACGCCTTGGACACGCCTTGCGAGCTTACCATTTTCATGCCACTTTGTCAACTTTGCTTTCGGTGGATTTGGTTTCTTCTGCAGCTTGCACTTTGCTGTCTGCATGCATGCAGTGTGCTGGCTTCAACAGAAATACTAATATATATCATGGTTTGAATTAATAAATATCCTTAATTTTAAGCAGATGTAAAATAAAGCAAATATCAAGACAATAAAGAGAATTACGCAAGAAATTTTATTGACGGAGTGAAAAACTCGTGCGAGTAAAAAATCATTTCGAGTATAGGCTACCACCTCAATCCATTATAATAGAAAAAACTTACAGCGATGATATAAGACCAATGATGACAACTTCACCGACTCGAATACCTATAGGCTGTAATAACTCGAAGAACTCTATGAGCCCGCACCAAGCAGCCTTCTTCAGAACCTCTAAAGTCTCTAAATGGATCAACCCTACGAACTCGCAACGCCGAAACTCTAACTACCAATCTTTCTCATTCAGAACTCTGAAGGTTTAGGAAAATGGGTTAAATGTTGTGTTTTTGTGCTGATGGTTACTAAATAACAATCTTACCAAAACAAATAATACAATTAAATCAATGAAGTTTTCTAGGTTAATTGTCAATAAGGAAGAAACAAAGTATATGATGGCTCTCAAAGTAGTATTTCTTCACCTGAGTAAAATGCTCTCTATTTGTTTAAATAGGTTGGTAAAAATAGGGTTTTCATTATGTAAAATTGGCTTAAAACGCATACAAAATAACCCACTTACGCATGAGCATTCGAACGCTCCTCAAATGCAAAGTTTTTGCCTCTGGACGTTAGAACGCTCAGACGAATGCACGTCGCGGACTGATTTTGAGGTATAGCTTAAAATACTTTTAACTTTCTTGTTCATTGGCCAAATCTTGTGTTCTTTATATGTATGTGATCGTCTTCGAGTATAATTTCCAATGAAATTGACTTCATTTTAGTTGGAGTTTTAAAAATCTTCTGAAATGTCCAAAAAAATGAATATCACTTTGATATCTCCAGCTGATATTGTCCAAATATTTATCTAATTATTTCTAAATTTTCAAAATTCATTACAACTTAATTGAATTTATTTTTATTACGGAAATTTCCAATACACATGCAACTAACAAAAAGAGATAAATTTGCATGAAGATCAATCATGATGGTCAGAAAATTAAAACTCCAATACATAAAAGTCAAATCTTGTAGATAATAATGGTGAAAGTAGCTACATCTCATTTTAATGCATGATTTGAGGCTACACATGTGCTCTGCTGCTATTTACTATAAAGGAAACATAACTGCAATATTTTTGAAAATACATGTGCTGTGCCGCTAATAGGGGAAAATTATAAAAAGTAAGAACAAAAAAGTAGTATACAGTATGCATAATAAGCAGTTGTTATGGTGTTTTTATTATCTAATTAATTAAATAAATTTTATTTGAATAAAATAATCCTTGAAATTAATTCATAGTAACAAATAACAATGACAGTATGATGAGTGTGACGTCCTATGGGTGTCGTCGCACACGTGCGATGAGTGTGTGGCAGCACCCATGATGTACACGCCCACTTAAGATTGTCATTTTATCGAATATCTTGTGTGTTCTATTACTACATATAATTTTTTAATAAAATCTTACATATTTAATATTTATTAATTGAAGGAATATAATGTTCAATTTTCAAGACAAAAAATATATGAATTTTGAGCTTAGTATTAGGAGAGAAGTTAGAGAAATAATAAGATTTAAAATTGAAAGAGAGAAGAGAAGAAGTTGTTTGAGATGAAGGTGGTGACAGTAGTGTAAGAAGGATATTTTGGTCGCTCTATATTATTATGCTAGAATTGATATAAAAATATAATAATGAATATTTAAGAAAAGAACCTCTAAATTTGCATTATTTAACTGATTTCCTGCTAGCAAGGCCATTGCTTAGCCAGAGTCTCCACTTTTGTTCATGTGACGCCGTTCACCGAGTAACGGTAACGGTGCTTGACCATCTGCTTTTGAGCATTTTTCTCTCGTCATGCATACGAGATCATAATGTAAAAAAAAAAAAACACGGGTTTTGCTTTCTAAAATTTGGATAATTTAGCCAATTGTAATGTGGCAAATAAACGTTCTTTTGAAATTACATTGAGGGAGAAAGCTTTTTCGCTGTTGTCCATTAATGTAATGATATTATTGCATTTTGACGAGACAAATTCTACTGAGAATGACACCCCCCCACTATGTGCCTACGCACAAATTTCTCCAACCGAGCGACAAATTACCGCTTCAAAATAGAATTGCTGTTTCAAAATGCCGCACGGTTGCCCATTTGCAGTAAAATGCCGCTCCATAGGGCGATATTTTGCTACTTCAAAATAAAATTGTGGTCCAAAGAAACGTGACTTGATGGTATAGGGATTATGATCTCAAATTGAGGTATTGAGTTCGAATTTAGAGAGTGTATTTCTTGTAAATGTGATTTGACGATAAGGTTTCCAACGATTCCAAAACAAAAATTGTGAATAGTATTATATTAAATTTGATACAACATCTTTCACTGTTGTAAATTGAGTGGGGTAATTTCGTAATTTTATTTAATAATTAATAATTGTAAATTTATCTTATATAATATTAATTATTTCAATTGTATCTTTTTTAATCCCTTATTTAAATAATATTTATGTCAATTGTAACTCAATTATTAATTAATTATTTTTATAATTTATATATGTATTAATTTAATTATTATGTATATAAATTATTTATTATAAAATAAAATATTAAATTATACTAGATAAATTTCATTAATTTAAAAATACCCAGATTAAATTTAACATAGCACAATGAAAATTAGAAAATATTACATAAATTACAACAAATTTGGTTGTTAGGAGTTGAGCTATTCTCTGCCATTAAATTGGTAGGTAAAAAAGCTTCATTTTAACCATTTGTTTGATTATTAGGAGTTGGACTATTCTCTTCCATTAAATTGGTAGGTAAAGAAGTTTCATTGTTTAACCATTTGTTTGGTTATTAGGTAGGATTGGCAATTAGGCTTTGTCCGGCCCGAGCCCGGTCCGCAGGGCTTTGCTCGACACTTTTCTTATGGGTCGAGGTTATGACCTTAAATAATAATATTTTTTAGTTAAATGGTCGGATAAGGGCTTTTAAAATAAAAGTCTCGGCCCGACTGTTGCGATATTTTATATCATACCGCAAGTGTACGGTGTCAAGTTTTAGTAAAGATGATTGAATAGTGTCGAACCCACATGGATTGTATTCAACTCACACTAAGTACTATAATTAATAAACCTAACTTTATTTAGAAGCAATATAAGTTAAGATTAAAAACTAAATAAATAAGATATTAAAATATTTAATTATGAGAAACCAATACGAGAGAGATTCTAGAGTCTGATTTCACTTAGCTATCCCATATGTATTTGTCACGCCATTCAACTCTTATTTAGTTGTATTATTTATAAGTCAAGAATCCTAAGGTATTCCACTCCCTCTCCCGAGTAATAGTGAAAAGATTATCAATTACAGACTTCGATATCCCTATAAAAATCTAGTAATCAACAATTCATTACGCTTTGTGATTTTTTGTTAACGACTTCAAAGGAACTATAGACTCTCCCGAACTCTATAAAACTTATAGGTTATATTCTCTAGATCCTATTCAAAATCTCTCTCTACCGAGCGATAGATTCTAAACATGCATCATCTCAATTTGTGGCCAACAAACAAAAAGCATTAAACGCAAGAGAATATAAATAAACTTAAATAAAACTTCATAAAACTTAAATTGACAAACAATACATAGGTTCAGGCATTAGTTACATCATCCTTTAGAATAATGGAGTTAGTTCATGACTAAAGATAAAAACAATGAAAATAAGGTCATGAACATAATGGACATTATTAGAGTTTGAAAAAGAAAACTAGATGATAAAACCCGAATTGAATCCCTTCCTATTCGGACGTCACCGTCTTCTTTTCATTTTCTCGCTTTTCAATCTTCCTTATTGGATCTCTCTAAAATATGTGTTTTGTGTTTTTGTGTTGTGTATTAGCCTCCTCTCTAGGGTTTTGGACGAGCTTATGTATTTATAAGAAAGTCTTGGAGTCATTATGCATGTAAAACCCTAAAAATTGGTGTTTCTGGGAGTCTGCGTAGTGCCGCGACACCGGAAAGTGGCGTCGTGGTGCCAAACTTGTGGGAATTATGTATGTGTGATCCTGAAGAGGCGCCACAACGCCCATAAATGGCGTTGCGACACCAGTCACTTTTTCTAGCTTCTGTTTTCTTCATTTTTCGCTCTTTCCGTGTGCTTTCGAGGCGTCCGTAAGGTCCCAAAATACGTCAAATTGCCCCAAGATCCATGTCTTAATGTTTCCTACAAATAAAACATAAAACAAACTACAAATACATTAAATGACACAGAATCTAAAAAAAATAGTAAGTTAAGAATACAAGAATAAGTGAGTATAAACCGCACTTATCACCGGCCCTTTATTACATTTATATATATATATATATATATATATATATATATATATATATATTTGTAAAATTATATGTTTGTAATTTAAAATTATTTATTATTAGTATTGTTTATACAATAATGTAGTGTTTTATGATTTATTATTAATTTTTAACTTGTTTAAGTTGTATTAGCATTATTTGTTACTTTCTTAGTATTTTTTAATAATTAGAACTTACAATATATTCTACATGTGTAAACTCTTGAAAAATTCATTTTGTTAGTTACATTTTTGTTGGCAATTTCCGTAATAAAATAAGTTCAATTGAGTTGTAATGAGTCTTGAAGATCTCAGAGCAATTGGACTGATATTTGGCAGATTGTGCGTGGAGAAATCAAATATGCGTTAATGCTACGTTCATGTTTGCGTTCAAACGAGTTGCATTCATGGTTGAGTTCGAACGAAACTTGGCAGAATGTTCTCGTGCGTAGTGCGTTCATCTTGCCGTTCGAAAGAAACTTTTTTGTGGGTTTGCGTTCGAGGTGTGCTCGATTATACGTTCGAACGAGTTTGCAGAATAATGCATGTTCGACATGCGTTCTTGTGGCGTTCGAATGCCAGTGCATAAGTATGTTATTTTGGACGTGTTTTAAAACCTGTTTGCACAATGAAACCCTAGCCTTTAACCTACTTATATAAACAAACATTAAGTCACCTTCATAATTGTTGGAAACACATTATTCTGAGCCTCAGCCTTGTTAAGTTTTAACCTTTTTGATATCACCTAGGATGGATCGCATCAGTTATGAAGAATCGTGGACATGTCGACATGAGATGTGCACCTCAGAAACTTGACGATGTATTCTATATTTCCTAAGCACAACTCGGATAATGGAGGGATTGTTAAACATATGTGATAACCTCGACTTATATAGTTCATAAAGGTAGTTCGTGTTTTCACGAATTCGGAGGTGGCCGAATTACGTACATATTAGCTAGGCTTATATGACGAACGTGTTTGAACTTAGAGAGTCATAATATGAAGTGTACTCGTTGAGCACTTGGGTAGCCAATTAATTTTGAGAAAAAATAATATTCGATATTATAATTATCAACTAAGATAATCAAGTATTATTGGATAACATTGATTATTTATTTTGACCTAATTGGATTAATTCAATAATTACACAAGAGCTTAATTATAAAATAATAATTATATATACCATTTAAAGATATTACGGTAATTGTAAGTATGTAATAATATGTGGTTTTGGCTTGATTAAATTAGATTAAATCAAAGTGGCAAATATTTAACTAATCCACTTCCTAATCCTAGGCTTGATTTAATTAGATTAAATCAAAGTGGGAGACAATAGAGATTAGTCACACATAATTATACATATTTGAAAAAATTATATTAATCTCATATAAAAGTTGATTTTTTATTAATTAAAAATTACCTAAGTTTTATTATAAATAGAAAGCTTTAGGAAGATTTTAATTAAGCAAAGCAAAAACTTGAAAAATCTAAGTACAAGTAAATTCTTAGAGAAATTAGCCTAAGTTAGAGAAGTGTTTAGAGAAGCTTGTGATGTCTCTACAACATTTCATCTAGGAGAAATTAAGATTGGATCTTGGATTGAAGCTTGCTAAAATTGGAATCAAGATTGGATCTTGGAGTGAAGCTTGCAAACCTTGGAGGTTCTCCTACCATTTCAACAAGAGAATGAGATTGGATATTTGCATCAAACTTTCTAGGTAAGTTTGAACTTCTCTTAAGTTATGTTATTTTATGTATTGTATACATGATCACATAGCTTAATGTTGAAATTAGGCTAATTAATTGTGTTAAGATGCTTTGAAGTGTAAACACAATATGATTGGTAAATGGGTCAAAATATTTATGTTAGACATAAACATAAAATTAGAGTTTGGAACTCTAGATTAAAGCTCAGAGCTATGACTGCCATTCTAGAATCACTTGACCACCTTTGGGTGACCTAGAATTGTTCACGAGACATTTCTTATTGGGATTCTAATTTGGTTTGTGTATTAGATTCAAAATTTACGCAAGTGCGTATTCAGAATAAATTTATGTTTTGTGTGGATGTTGGTTTTCGCCCGAGGTCCATAATCGTGAATTTGTAGTATGAGGCACTAGCGATCCTGCAAAATAAAGGTAGAATGAGTGGGGAGTACTGCCCACCGGTGTGGTGGGTGCCGTAGGCACTCCGACACTCAAGTCAGTAGTGAAGACGAGCTGTAAATAATGGAAGAGTATGGCCTGAGGTTACCATGACTTCTGTTAATTGCCGTGAGGGCGGTGACCGATGTTTAGAGAGTAATAAGCTTAGAGAGCTCAAGTATGAGAGTTAAGACCTGCCCCCTTCCTAAGTCGAGACCCTTTTTCTTTTTTAAGCTCTTTGAAGTAGACTCATTCATTTCTTTTGCCCGTTGGATGCAATGAAACAGTCAATTTATTAGAGGAATTATGAGTTGTGACGTTTTCTTATCCGATAACTGATGAAGTATTTTGGTCAATTCATTTATGGGCTTGGGCTCGTGGGATCTTTGGGTTCAATATCAGATTGGGCTTAATTTAGGAGGTTTCGGGTTTTAGGCTTTATGGTTGGTCTGGTGATGAAATGTTGATTTTACCTTTAGGCTCAAATTTGGCCCGTACAATTTGTCTCATACTCTCTAAGTCTAGAAGTCCTTGAATTTGAGAGTATTTATGTGCTTGTCGAATGAAACAGGATGCGAGGTACTTGCTACTAAACCTGACGAAGGCTCAAAGCTAATTCATGTCTATGTCTTCAGTTGACTCGATATGAGACTTTGGGGGTTGTCTCTGGCTGATTGAACCAGGCGAAGGTTCATGAGTAATTTCATTCAACACGTCGTATGGACTGAGGGAAGTCCATATCTTCATTTGACTCGACAAGAGTCCATGTGGGATGTCCCCGGTCGACTGAACCAGATGAGGGTTCATGAGTTATTTCATTCGACATGTCGTATGGACTGAGGGAAGTCCATGTCTTCTTTTGACTCGATAAGAGTCCATGGGGGATGTCCCTGGTCGACTGAACCAGATGAGGGTTCATGAGTTTATTTCATTCGACATGTCGTATGGACTGAATGATGTCCATGCCTTCATTTGACTAGACAATATTCCATGGGGGATGTCCCCGGTCGACTGAACTAGATGAGGGTTTATGAGTTTATTTCATTCGACATGTCGTATGGACTGAAAGAAGTCCATGTCTTCATTTGACTCGACAAGAGTCCATGTGGAATGTCTCCGGTCGACTGAACCAGATGAGGGTTCATGAGTTTATTTCATTCGACATGTCATATGGACTGAATGAAGTCCATTTCTTCATTTGACTCGATAAGAGTCCATGTGGAATGTCCTCGGTCGACTGAACCAGATGAGGGTTCAGAAGTTTATTTCATTCGACATGTCGTATGGACTGAATGAAGTCCATGCCTTCATTTGACTCAACAAGAGTCCATGGGGGATGTCCCCGGTCGACTGAACCAGATGAGGGTTCATGAGTTTATTTCATTCAACATGTCGTATGGACTGAAGGAATTCCATGTCTTCATTTGACTCGACAAGAGTCCATGTGGAATGTCCCCGGTCGACGGAACCAGATGAGGGTTCATGAGTTTATTTCATTCGACATGTCGTATAGACTGAATGAAGTCCATGCTTTCATTTGAGTCGACAAAAGTCCATAGGGGATGTTCCCGATCGAATGAACCTAATAAGGGTTCATGATAATCCCCATACTACGGGTCAAAGAACCAGAGGGGTCTTCAATGTCATTTGGACTAGATGAAGGTCTATGAAAGTCTTCACTCTACAGACCTGACGAAGGTCCAAGAGTCTTTCCTTATCATACTACTAAACCTGATGAAGGTCTATGAAGGTCATCACCCATTCTCCTGATGAGGGTCCACGAGTCTACGGTCGTATGGACATGTCGAATGGACTTGATTAAGGTCCAAGAAGGTCATCACTTCTCACTCTACTAGACTTGAAGAATGTCAATGAGGGTTCTCATTCCTCATTCTACAAGACCTGACAAAGGTCAATGAAGGTATAATTCCTCATTCTACAAGACCTGACAAAGGTCAATGAAGGTATAGTTCCTCATTCTACAAGACTTGTAGTCTGAGACCATGTCGTCTGAAGACCATGAGACTACGGTCGAATGAACCTGATGAAGGTCCATGAGACTACTAGATTTGATGAAGGTCGGTCGACTGGGCCCAATTGAGGTCTAAGGGATTCTTTATACTACCTAACCTGATGAAGGTCGGTCGATTGGACCTGATGAGGTCCAATGTATTTTTCATACTACTTAACCTGATGAAGGTCGGTTGATTGGACTTGATAGAGGTCCAAGGATTCTTCATACTATCTAACCTGATGAAGGTCGGTCGACTGGGCCCAATTGAGGTCTAAGGGATTCTTTATACTACCTAACCTGATGAAGGTCGGTCGATTGGACCTGATGGAGGTCCAATGGATTCTTCATACTACCTAACCTAATGAAGGTCGGTCGACTAGACCTGATGGAGGTCCAAGAAGGTTATTCATTCTACTAGGCATGATAAAAGATTCCCTATGTAGTCTGGAGTTGGCAATATTAAATCAATGTCGTATGGAGATGATGACTAACCTTTCATGTCTTCCGAGGAAGTTGACATCCATGTCTTGTCGAATGTGATCTTAAAACCTTTCATGTCTTCCGAGGAAGTTGACATCCATGTCTTGTCGAATGTGATATTAAATAAGTGTAAAGCCTCATACATGTCATGTCGAGTGAGACATTCGCCTCATGCTGAGTGTAGTGTCCAGTGAGACATTCACCTCATGATGAACCTTCATTTGGAGCATCCTCATTGAGTCGAGTCTACATCATTGTAATGTCGAGTGGGACATAATCTCATGATGTATCTTCATTTGAGGTATTTTTCTTGAGTCGAGTCTACATCTATTTGTCGAATGAAACTTCAGCCAATAGGTGATCCTTCCTCCATGTCGTGTCGACTGGAACCTTAGCCCCAAACTAAGACATATTTATTGTTGTGTCGAGTGGTGCTTTGAACCATAGCTAGGAGTTCTTCCATGTCGTGTGGAGTGGAACCTCAGCCTCTAACTAAGACTTCTTCATTATCGTGTGAAGTGGAGCCTCAACCACTAGCTAAGACTCCTTCCCAGTCGTGTCGAATGGACTTTCTATCAAATACTAAGACTTCTTCCATGTCATGTCGAATGACACATTTGCCTCGTGCTAGGTCTTCTTCCATCTCATGTAGAATGAGATCTTAATAAATGTCAAACCTCATACGTGGAGTGTCGAGTGAAATCTTTGCTCAATTCTAAACCATCATATATGTAGTGTCGATTGTGATCTTTAGCAAGTGATAAGCTGGTAAAGTTAACTAGGATGTCCATGCCAAGTCTTCATTAGAGTATTGCCCATCAGGATATCCTCTTCATGCCAACTCTTCATACACGAAATGTCGATTGGGGCGGTCATGCCAGATACATTGCTTCATCGTATGAGTGATAGAAAAAGTGGTTCTACTGGAGGGAAGCTTATTGTTCCTTTCTTAGTCGACTGAGAGAGGTATGTTGATTGGGCCGGATGATTTTTTATGTTGTTGATTGGAGAAAATGAGTTTCTCCATAAGTTGGAGTTTTGTGAAGGATAATTTTTTTTTTAAACTAACCAGTGAATACTTGTTTGGGAAGCTATGATGTCCCCAAGGTTACAATGGGTGGCCTATGGCTCTTTTTGGTGGTCTAATCGCATCAAGTGTCACATTATTGAGATTTATTGCTATCACATCATTTATTAGGTCGCTTGGGAGGATTCAAGATTCTTTCATTGTGATGGTTGGTGGAGCTTCCTCTCTTAATGTTCCTCTTATCCTCCTCCCACTTGATCTCAATGTGAGCTAGAGCCATGGTTTGATCCATTGTGTAACATCGAAATTTAGTGAGCTTTTTGTAGAGTCCAATTTCTGAAAGTAATCCATTTCTGAATGCTTCCACTACAGTAGGCTGATGAAGATCTGAGATTGTTATCCTCTCTCTATTGAAGCGAGCCATGTAGCTTCACAAGGGCTCCCCTCTCCGTTGCTGGATGGCATTGAGGTCATTGGTGGTCTTCTCAAACTTGCAAGAACCTGCAAAATGCTCTACAAACTTGTCTGCTAGTTGCTGGTATGACTCAATGGATCTGTATGGTAGGTTTATGAACCAGGTGAGGGCCGGGCCTGCCAATGTTTCTCTAAATCCTCTGCACATTCCATCCTCACATTGGTGAGGGTCCAGACCCCGTTGACATCATCTTATATTTGTAATGGACAACATGGTCGTCTGGGTTAGTTGATCCATTATACATTTTCATATCTGGAGGACTGAACTTCCTTGGTAGTTCAATAGAAGTGATGTTCTCCAAAAATGGAGTATCAGAAATTGTTCCGGCCCGAATTTTTGTTATTGGTAGCCTGACATCGGGGAGGTTGGAAAAAATTGCTTATTTGACTTCTAACATTTCTTTGCGCATGTTAGAAGCGACTTGTTGCGCTTGGTCGACTAGAGAAATTGGTTCATTTCTTTGATCGTTTCGGGGGTGGTCGTATGGGGGTGGATCACCATTTGGCACATCGTTGAATGTCCCCAAGAGATTGGATAAGATTGTATGATTGTTGGGATTGTTCGGAGTATCACATTGTTGGGAAGTTGATGAGATTTGTTCCAGTTGCTTCTGGAGGGTTATATTGAAGCTTCGTATGGCTTGATTCTCTTCTTCTAAGGAGCTTAATCGTTCTTGGAGTATGGCCAGATGCTTTGTCACAGGATCAGGAGTTTGCTCACTGCTAGAAGCCATGGTTGGCTGAGTTTTAGGAACCGTAGATTGAGAGATCTTTGATTGCTATGAATCGCTAAGGCCCCACGGTGGGTGCCAAATTGTTGATGCTGGTTTTCGCCCGAGGTCCACAATCGTGAATTTATAGTATGAGGGCACTAGCGATCCTGTAAAATAAAGGTAAAATGAGCGGGGAGTACTGCCCACCGATGTGGTGGGTGCCGTAGGCACTCTAACGCTCAAGTTAGTAGTGAAGACGAGCTGTAAATAATGGAAGAGCAGGGCATGAGGTTACCTTGACTTCTGTTGACTGCCGTGAGGGCGGTGGCCGATGTTTAGAGAGTAATAAGCTTAGAGAGCTCAAGTATGAGATCTAAGACTTGCCCATTCCTAAGTCGATACCCGTTTTCTTTTATAAGCTCTTTGAAGTAGGCTCATTCATTTCTTTTACCCGTTGGATGCCATGAAACAGTCAATTTATTAGAGGAATTATGAGTTGAGACATTTTCTTATCCGGTAACTGATGAGGTGTTTTGGTCAATTCATTTATGGGCTTGGGCTCATGGGATCTTTGGGTTCAATATCAGCTTGGGCTTAATTTAGAGGGTTTCGATTTTTAGGCTTTATAGTTGGTCTGGTGATGAAATGTCGATTTTACCATTGGGCCCAAATTTGGCCAGTACATTTTGTAAAAATATTTTATATTTTGAAAAACTTGATTTTTATTCTATAGTATGTGTTAATATTGGTTTTGATGTTAAAAATTAATTTTTGGTGTTTTTGAAGTGTTTAAAGAGAGTTGGAAACAATTAGGGTAATATACCCTAATTCCTTCAGCTCTCTTTCCAGAGAGCTGAAGGAAAGGCAATTAACAGAGAAAAAAATTCAGTCTGTGCACATAGCACGCGTACTGTAGCGCGCACATACGCGCTGTGCGTACCGAATTTATTTTTGCTCGTTATTGAGCTTCCATACTCCGATTCAGTCCCTGTTTTTTTTATACACTCGTAATGTAATATATTATTTCATTAAATAATTTATAATTACACCCATGCTTAATATACATGGGTTAGACCCATTTCCACTGCGACCTTAGGGGTTCCACAACTACCCCAACAGAATGGTATCAGTAGCAAGGCTTAACCACACAACACATGTTTTTGAGTCTATGCCATAGTAATTTTAATTTAATTATGCATAAGTCATATTGGATATGTATTGTATGTTTTAAATTAAAATTTTGACCTAATTAAATTAATGACTTGATTGTCATAAATCTCCCGTGATTAGGTGATTACTTTATTTAAGTAATAATATTAGTAATGTTGGAGCATTATTAGATGGCCCGTCTTGTCATTATGGAGATGAATAAGTTCCTACTACTTATATCTAAGACCGTCATTATTGTGAGGGTATGAGTGCTCTGAACTTAGGTCACTCCGGTAAAACTTTAAATGTAGCGTGATGAGTTAATGTAGTTACCCAATATCATCATTATTGTAAGGGTGTACATACGGAGCTCATTAGTGCACATTGACAAGTATACACTTGGAATACGTCTTAATCCAAGACCATCGATAGTGTGAGGATAATAAACGGTTCATGACCAAACTAGGAATCACATTAATGTGATTGACCTTGGAGGTCTACTTAATAAGTTTACAAATGCCAAGACCGTCGATAGTGTGAGGCTGGAGTAAATTTCATGGGATCCACTTCTCGCTATGAAATTTTGATAGTCAAATTTCTATTTTTCTGTTAAGATAGATTACAGAATTACGTAAAGTAGTGGGGGGCACTAATAGATTTAAAATTCCATAATCAATTAGTGTTATTATTTTTAAAATGAAAAATGTTCTACTACTGTTTAAAATATTATCTTGTAGATGGCTGCCACTAATCCATTGATGAAACTTTTAGATACCAATAAACTAAAAAGAGCTGAAAACTATTTCGAATGAGAAATGAACATGTGTCTTGTCTTGGAGTTTGAAAAGTTAACTTATGTAATTGTCAATCCAATGTCTGTTGAAATCGATCCTGACTCCATTCCAGAAGAGCGAGAAACTTTTAATAGATGGAAGGATGATAACCTTTAGATGAAATCCTACATTTTGGGATCGATGGTTCTAGATTTGCTGAGACAGTGCATTGAAGTACCAGATGCTTGAAGCATCATGTGAACACTCAAGGAGTTGTTCGAAGCAAATCAAGAGATCAAAATTTATCGGAGGTCTAAAGAATTGTTTCGTGCTGAACTCAAGGATGGATGAGCTGTCAACATTCATGTTTTGAACATGATCGACCAGATCCGATATCTGGAATGACGGGGCATTGTAATTGATGAACGACTCTGTAATTTGATTATGTCTTCTTTGCCTGGATCTTATGCTGGCTTTATGTTAAACTTCCATATGCACTCGATGCAAGCCAGCTATGAAAAACTTCATAACATGTTATGCACGGCGGAGCTTGATATGAGAAAATGTAATCCCATTTTGTACCTTTATGGTGGAGCTGGCTCTTCGAAGACTTTTGGGAAGTCAAAGAAAATCAAAATGGGGAAGAAAAAAAATATCAAGAAGAACTCCAAGAAGCCCAAAGGTGCTAAACCACCGGTAGCTCATGACCAATGTCTACAATGCAAGAAGTCTGGACACTAGAAGAAGGACTGTCCAGAGCTGAAAGGAAAAACAAGACCCTCAGGTACGCTTTGTATTTTTCCAATTATTGATATCTCATTAGCCTTAGATGTAAATAATGGATGGGTGTTAGACACTGGCCGTCCTATACATATTTTTGCAACTCCCTGCAAGTAATAAAGGTAAAAATAAGACTAAATAAAAGGGAGATCCAGCTTTGAGTTGGCAATGGCGAGACATTAGATATCAAGGCCATAAGAACAATTATTCTAGATCTCCCAAATGGTTTTAAATTAATTTTACAAGACTGTTATTATGTACCTCACTTATCAGACAAATAATATCATTGCCAATATTAGATAAATAGGGATATAAAATAAACATTAAGGATGCAAGTTTATATTTATATGATAAAGATAATTTATTGAAATGTGAATGTTCTTTATCAAACGGTCACTATATTTTGGAAATATATAGAGATGTCTTTAATGTAGAGGAAAATATAAGTAGGAAATCTGAACTAAATAATACTAAATTATTGCATATGAGATTGGGCCACAAAAGTGTTAAACGTCTATTCAAATTGGTAAATGATGGTTTGATTAAAAATCTTACCTTAAATCCTTATCCGATTTGTGAGTCATGTATCCAAGGAAAGATGACAAAGGCCCCATTTCTAGGTGTTGGACACCGTACTGGAGATTTATTGGAGCTAATACACAGCGATGTGTGTGGTCTATTAAATCATGCCGCTCATGATGGTTCAACATACTTTGTGACTTTCACAGATGACAAGTCTAAAGATGGATATGTCTATCTGATGAAACATAAGTCGAAAATATTTGACAAGTTCAAAATATTCCGAAATGAAGTAGAAAAATAAACCAGTAAATTTATCAAGTGCCTTAGATCAGATTGATGCAATGAATAAATGAGTGAAGAATTCAGAAGTTATTTAAAGGAGAATGGAATTCTTGCCCAATATAGTCCACCAGGAACACCTCAACATAATGGTGTGTCTGAGCATAGAAATCGTTCTTTATTGGATATGGTGCGAACAATGATGAGCTATACATATCTTCCTTATTACCTTTGGGGTTACGCTTTACTTACTGCTGCCCACATACTTAATAGAGTTCCATCAAAAGCTGTTTCTATTACCCCATATCAGATATGGTTTGGTAGAAATCTAAATCTTAGGCATTTAAAGATTTGGGGTTGTCCTGCATATGTTAGAATCGCGCAGCGGGATAAACTAGCACTCATAGGGTATAAATATAGGTTTGTTGGATATCCTGAAAATTCTTTGGGATATCAATTCTATGATTCTGAGCAAGGAAATATATTTGTTGTTTGCTTTGCCATTTTTCTTGAAAAGGAATTTTTGAGAAATAGTGGGAGTTGTAGAAAGATTGAACTTGGTGAGTTTGATCCCAACATTAAGGAACCTGAGATGAAACCAAAGATCTAATTAGGTGAATGATCTACATCACAGGTTCTACGTAAGTCGAATAGAATATCAAGGCCTTCTGAAAGACTATTTTTGACATCTGATACGAGCCTTGATGTTATCCTCTTGAAGGAAACAGATCCGACTACGTATAAAGAACTGATATTGGATATCGATTCGGGAAAATGGCAGGAAGCCATGAAATTCGAAATGGATTCAATGCATGGCAATCAAGTCTGGGACTTAGTTGAACTTCCTGAAGGAGTTAAACCTATTGGTTGTAAATGGGTTTACAAAAGGAAGCGAGGGCCCGATGGAAATGGGAAAACCTTTAAGGCCCGATTGGTAGTGAAAGGTTACACTCAACGTCCTAGGATTGACTATGAGGAAACTTTTTCAGCAATAGCCATGCTAAAATCTATTAGGATTCTTTTAGCCATTGCTACATATCACGACTATGAGATATGACAGATGGATGTGAAAACTGCTTTCCTAAATGGATTCATTGAGGATGATATCTATATAGAACATCCGAAGGGTTTCGTATCCAGTGAGACTTCAAACTTGGTTTGTAAGCCCATAAGTCTATTTATGGACTTAAATAGACATCCCAAAGCTGGAATCGTCGTTGTGATGAGATAATTAGATTATCTGGATTCATTAAGAACGAGGAAGAACCATGTGTTTATAAGAAAGTGAGTGTGAACATGATCGTTTTTATAGTCTTGTATGTAGATGACATCCTTATCATAGGAAATGATATATGATTGATGCAAAGTGTGAAAGCCTACCTTTGTAAGAACTTCTCCATGAACTATATGGGTGAAGCTTCCTATATATTAGGTATAAGGCTCTATCGGGATAGAGTTAGGAAGCTTATAAGGTTGTCGCAATCGACGTACATAAATAAGATGTTATAAAGGTACAGTTTTACCAACTGCAAGACAACAAATGTACATTTCCAATACAACATACATCTTTCGAAGAAAATGACACCTCAGACCGATGAAGAGAGAGTTAGGATGTCTAACTTGCCATATGCTTCTTGTATTGAAAGCATAATATATGATATACTATATACTAGACCTGACATCAGTTTGAGCGTCAGTATGACTAGACGATATCAATCTGATCCAAGTAATGATCATTGGACAACAGTAAAAATATTCTGAAATATCTTAAAGGTACTAGGGATAAGTTTCTGATATATGGAGAAAATGAGCTACAAATTAAGGGTTATACAGATCCGACTTATAGATAGATCTAGATGATATAAAATCTACATCAGGTTACGTATTTACCCTTAACGGTGGTGCGGTTAGTTGGTGATGTTCAAAGCAAGGCTCAATAGCTGATTCCACCACCGAGGTGGAATTTATAGCGGCTTCAGAAGCTGCTAAAGAAGCTGTTTGAATTAGAAATTTTATCACAGAACTCGGTGTTGTGGCTAGTAGGGGTGAGCAAAACCGATTTTGGTTCCGATTCCGCATGGAACCGGAACCTACCCGGAAAAAATCAGTTCCTAACTAACTGGAACCGTAACCTACCCAATTAAATAGGATACCATATTATTCGGTTCCAATTTGGTTCCGGTCCGGTTCCGAATTACCCTATTTATATAACATTATCAAACTTTAAAAATATTATTATTAGTTGCGTCAATTGTACAAACAACTAAGAATCATATTCCTAACTGAAGAATCCAACAAGAAGACAATTATCAAACATTACAAAAGAAAATAAAAAAGAGCTAATGTACTGAAACACAAAATAATATAAACATGAAAAAAATTGATAAACAATCACAAATATCTCCACTCAGTTACTAGTTTTCAACCATAGTAACAAAGAATCCTTATCAAGCGACCCATTCATTCAGACGAGCCCACCTCAACCCAAAAGAATCCAAAAACTGCGTGTCGACAAATATGAAAATCAAACTTCTAAAACCCACTGATTATACACAGCATAGTAGACAGAAAATCAAACTTAAGTTCACTTTGACACGGAGAACAGAACAAAGGAAGATTCTAAAAGTGTTACAAAAAGAAAAAGTAGAGAAGAGCAGGCAATAGATGTAGGTTTTACATTCGGGTATCAAATCGGGTATCGAATCCGGTTCTAAATTCGGTTCCGGTTCCGGCTCTATGGTCCGGTTCCGGTTATTTTGGAACCGGAACCAGACCGGTTAAAAATCGGTTCCATCTATTTGGAACCGGAACCAGAACGGTTACAACCGGTTCCGGTTCCAAACCCAGATTTCCAGTCCGGTTCCAACTGGTTCCGGGTCTAATCGGTGCTCACCCATAGTGGTTAGTATTGCTGATTCGATCCCATTGTACTGATGAGTGGTAAATGTATCACTATTTCGCACTCATTTGACCTAATATTTTGTATAGATTCTTGGGTTTTATGAATGTTTTGATGTGTTTTGTGTTATTTTGTAGATAAATAAGGTTTCAGGACTTACTGGAAGCAATTCAGGGCCAAAACAGAGAAAAACAGACAAAATGTCAAAATGGTAATTTGGGCGTCGCGACGCGCAGCAACTCCTGCGTCGCGACCGCTAACGTTCGTCGAAGTTTGCTAAAATGCACCGAACATGTGTCAACATCACATCAAATCTGCTAAAAAATGCCGGACACGTGTCAAAATCTGAGAAGTCTGCTAACATGCATCTGCCACGTGTCATCATCAGAGCAGATATGCTAATATGCACCGTGTCACGTGTCATCATCACATGCTGTCGACAATACGCGTGCCACGTGTCATCATCTAATTGGACCGCATTCACCGCGTGCCACGTGTCATCCACATGTCATATACGTGTCTGACACGTGTCAGCCACATCAGCCGCATGTCGAGTCATCCATCCACGTTTCAGCCACGTCACCATCTGCAAATCATCTTCAGCCACGTGTCAACACTTCATTGGACCGAAAAAACCACGTGCCACGTGTCAGAATTCTATTGGGCCGACAGATTCCACGTGCCACATCAGCAAATCAACAAAGCAAGCTGCGTTTGACTCGTCAACGCGTCGGCGCGTCGTGATGAGCAGACCTTTACGCGTCGGGACGCTGCCTTTTCCAGAATGTCTATAAATTGGGCTCAATTCCATTTCATTTGCTTCATGCTTTCCTTAGATTTTTGTAAGGAATTTAAGGATTGCATCTTGTTTGTATTTATTTTCAGTATTTTAATTATGTATTTTTATTTTCAGTAAGAGTAATAATTTATTTTCTTTTCTTTCTTTTATGTTTAGTAGTTAAATTTCCGCTGGGGGAAGGGTGAAACTTTCATTATTTTAGTTTAGATCAATCTCCATTTATTATAATATGGAAATTACAATTTAATAATATGGACTAAAGGTCATACCACCTTAATGGCTTGTTTTATTTATTTGACATAATGTGACACCGCCTATATGACCGGTCTTTATTGATAGATGATTACCACCTATATGGCTGATTTATGGACAAATAATAATACAGTCTTTATGGTCGTTTGGACTTAATTAAAAATCTGACTTAATCATGATACCGCCTATATGGTCGGTTGGTAATATCACTGACAATTTCTATATTATAATAAGAGAGATTTCTAAATTAGAAATAGTAAAAGTGGATCCCCTAACCCCATCATTTTATTTTTATTCTAGGGAAGTGATGAAACGCAATATTAACATGCTAATAATTGATTTAATTATATAATGGGTAATACTTTTGTTTGTTTATTGAATCTTAAGCATAATACTTCTTGTTGCCTGATCACCAATAAGATTGATATGGTAAACTTAAAATGAACTTGGAAAAAGAGATTTTAGGTTTCAGCCTTAGATTCAATAGCTCACGATCTTCCTTGAGGATAAATAACCCTGTAATAGATTTCCTTACATGATATGAATATATCTGTCGGGAGGGGGTAGCCACAATTGGAACTTGAACTTAATGAATTCAGGTAACTTGGTTAATATAGACATATGATTAATTGGGTTATTTGGGTATTTGCATCTGACCATCGGAAGAGGCTTTTGCATATTTTTTTGTTCCAGGTTAGCAAACTAATTTATTACACATATATAAGAGAATCAATTCATCATTAGAATAATATTGTGTGGAATCACGACCTTAGATATTTATTTCTTTTGTTTATTTTCCTTAGTATTTTCTTTTATATTTTTATTTATTTATTTGTTCAGCAAATCCACATTCAACCAACCAAAAGCAATCATTCCATTCTTCCTTTAATTAGATACATGTAAATAAATAGAATCAATAATTAATAACAACAGTAGAGATTAAGTCCTCGTGGGATCGATATTTTTATACTACTTGAACGATACGTGCGCTTGCGTTGTACGCATGTGATTACGCCAGTCAAATTTTTGGCGCCGTTGCCGGTGACTTATTTTTCTTGAGTTATTAATTTTGAAGCTATCTAATTTACTTGTATCTAATTTTCTTTATTTTTATCTGTAATTTTTATTTCCTTCTTTTATTTTTCAGGTGGTTGAAATGGACCTTAGTTGGGTGATAAAAGAATTATGAATTTTAAAAGGTGAAGATACACCCCAAATCAAAGAGCAACAATCCGGTTTTCTGAGGCCTGTTGTCCAGCCTAACAACTATCCTTGGATGTCAGAGCCATTTAACACAATATTTGCTCAACAGAACGCAATGGGGGAGATGTGAGATATGTGTTGGTAACCACCCGAGCATTAATCATTACTACAATTCTGGTGGCAGAATTATAAAAATCCTTCAAGGTACGAAGAACCAGTATATTTCACTGAACCACAGTTTCCATCTTATCCACCATCCATCTATGATCTTCATCAAGAACCAGAACCACCAGAGGAAGATCAGTTGATTCATATGCTCAAAGATTGGCTCGAGGAACGGGAAACTCAATTTGATGCATAGATGGATGGCGAGGAAGCCTTCGAGTATCCAGAGTTTCATCATGACATCTTAACAGATGACGAAGCTGAGCAGTATCAAGAATCAGAGGTATCAGTTCAGGAGCCCGAACCAACAAAGTCTCAATTTGATTTTTATTATTCATCCGACTCTGACGAAGACCAAGAAGCAGAGCTATTTGTACCAACTGTACCAGCAAGAGAGGATGAAACTTTCCATCCTCAAAATGAAGATCTTGGAGCTTGCTTTGCACTGATGTTTGAAGAGCTACCCGAGCCATTCATACCAACCATAGAGGATGAAGACCTAAAATCAGACATATCTTTACATCATCAGGTTAACACTTATGGAGCATGTATATCACAGATGACAGATGAAGAGCTGAACGAGGAAATTTTAAAATATAACTGTGAAGAAAATGTGGAGCAAGAAGCAGAGTAAATGGAGGAGAAAGTGTCTGACCATATTGATGATTTCATTCATTCAGGAGAAACATCACTGTTTTGGGGAGTACAAATTAAAGATATTGCCCAGAAGCTTGACAGAATGAGAATTCCATTCAAAGTCAAGCATCATACGAGACCTCCTGATTTTCTTTCTTTCTTTTCATGAACCACTGGAGTGACAAAGTTTAGAAAGGTGGCACAAGCACTGAATGAGACAAAATTCTTTTTGCCATTTTACCGTTGGAAGAGACTCTTCAAAAACAACGCTCACGGGCTTGTCTTTAATCGGACGTCCAAAACCACGCTGAAACCTCATTGACAGATGTAATTCAGTCACGTCTGGCTGAAGATGAAAAACTTAGCGCTAGCAGGGAGGCAACCCATGTAATTTGTTGTAATTTCTATTTTCATATTTTGTGTATACATGTTGTAGAATTTCTAATTTTGTGTGATATTTTCAGGGAAATGCACAAACGGAGCATTTAAGGCAAAATAAGACGAAGGAATGATGTTTGGAAATCACAAAAATGAGAGCTAATTCATTAAATGATGGCCGAGTAATGAATGGATTCTTGAGACGCATCCTAATTAGGGGTGTCAAAACGAATCAACGAATCGAATTCGTATCGAATCCTAAACGAATCGAATCAAAATGTGATGGATTCGTATTCGATTCGTTTATTAAACGAATCCTAATATCAGGATTCGTATTCGATTCGTTTCTTAAACGAATCGAATACGAATATTCGTTTATTCGTTTAGTCAATGATACTATTTAATAAAATAATTTACCACACTTGATTTACATTAATTCTTCATTAATATATACATATGAAATATGTAATTAATATATTTACTAAAAATATGTCACCAAATATTGAAAATATTATTTTTTTTAATGATAATTAGCTATAATTTCTCGAATCTTAATTGAAAATTAACAAGAAGTAGTAAATAAAAATAATAAAACGACTCATAAACGAATAAACGAATCAATGAACTTAAATTCGTATTCGATTCGTTTAATAAACGAATCGAATCGAATTGACCCATTTATTAAACGAATCCATTTTTTCAAACCCGTATTCGCTTTAAAGCGAATCGAATCGAACGAATAAACGAATCCTGACCCAAATTGCCACCCCTAATCCTAATGGATTTATATACCAAACGAGTGGCGTATTGCGTACACAATTTCGTTGCTTTAATAAGTCATTTGATTTGCTTTTCTGTTGTAATTATCTTTATTTTCGCAGACATGATCCAAAATTTTTGACCTTTCACGATTTCTTTTATTGTTTAGCTAAGAATCGTCCTTGCCTCATGGGAAGATACTAGTGCTATTATTACTCACCCCTTTTCAGGTTTTATAAATTCAACTCATCATTGCACTATTGAAGGCATCCAGATTTGAGAAAGAAATACATAAAAAAATAGAAGCTACTTCAATAAGACGAGTTGTAAACATTTGTGTGTTTTGCGGTACTAGTGCTGGTTATAAACCAGAATTCGTAGCGACAGCACATGAATTGGGTCGAGTCATAGCTGATAGGAATATGCACTTAATATATGGTGGTGGCAATCTTGGACTAATGAGGATCGTTTCAAGGGCTGTACAAGAAGGAGACAGTCAAGTTTTGGGAATCATCCCAAAACCTTTGGCAGAGGCAAATCTTATTGGACTATCAAACAGAGAAGAACTAATCGTGCCAGGTATGTCCGAGCGACTTGTGGAAATGATTAACCGTGCTGATGCTTTTATTACTTTGCCATGAGGTTTGGGTACGATGGAGGAAATTTTTACAGTGCTATCTTGGGTGAACTTGAACATACACCAGAAACTGATTAGACTATTTAATACTGATGGATTTTATGATTTTCTTTGTGTGTTTCTTGATGATGCCCGGAGAAATGGGTTCGTGTCAAAACCTGTAAAAGATCTTTTCTTCACTGCCAAAACTGCCCAAGATTTAATTGACCAACTATTAGCCTTCAAACCACAAATTGACCATATCCTTTCCAAGATAATCTGGTCCGATAATGATCGTGGTAAAAAGCGTCGGATAAATCTGGATCTTAACCTTTAATTTTCTAGAATATCAGCTAACTACGTACTATTTTCTAAACTCTTCTTCTACTTTTTAAGACATTGGGGACAATGTCTCATTTAGGTTTGGGGGAGGGTAATAGTTGACTAGTATCTTGTTTTTATTATTTTTATTTGATTTTTAGTCAAAATTTTCAGAAAAATTAAAAAAAAAATAAATATTTTACAAAAAATAAAAAAAATATTTTGTGGTTTTGTGTTTTTAATTTGACTAATCAGGTGGAATTGGTGTGAGATAGCCGTGTAAGGAATTTGCACTCCTGAGACGTATCTCAACCTATTTCGTAACAAGTTAATTTTTGTTTATTTCATTTTGAATTACTTAATTTGTGAATTCTCCATAAAACTGACTAAAATGGATCTTCGTATGCTCAGTTGACAGGTATTATCAACATACATGGTAATATATGGACATGAGTTGTAATTAAAAAGTTTGTAATATTCAGTGCTCTAGTTTAATTGGAGGAAGCATCTAAAAAAAATGATGGAATAAAAAAAATAAAAAAATAAACATATGAGATCTGAGTAATTAAGTCCGTAGGGGTGTTTTAACACCTAGTGCCCTAGAGCCAACTGGCTTGGGAGTCATTGACCCAAAGCTCGCTACATGAATCAAAGATGTTATAAAAAAAAGACATCTGAAATCCGAGTAATTAAGTCCGTAGGGGTGTCTTAACACCTAGTGCCCTAAAGCCAACTGGTTTGGGAGTCACTGGCCCAAAGCTCGTTACATGGATTGAAGATGTTGCTTTATTTACTTTTCGCAAAAAAAAAGGAAAAAAATCAGAAAAATATTTCATTGCTAAAAAAAGGTGTGAATTCTGATAGAACTTTAGGACAAAAATATTAGCCTCTTTTCAACTACATGTATGAATATTGTGGGCACAATGAGATGACTAATACTTTGTTGGTTGTGTATATGAAGAATGGTAAAAATAATCGGAGAATTTACTTATTCGATAATTTAGAAAGAAAGAAAATAACTATTAACTTAGATAAGAAGTTTCACATGTTTAGTTACTAACTTGTTTATTCTCTTTTCTCTTGTCTTTTTGCTTTTGTGTGCATTAGTTTTATTATCTTTTTACTTTTGAATAAACCAGTTTGACGTTTGTGGGTATCGTTGCTGTAAGCCCTCACGAGACTACAACTCGTCTATTAGGGACACTATGGGTTTAAAGACTTGCTGCATACGCTAAATGCAACCGTGATCCCTACGAAAGTGGCTTAGTTTAATTTTATTTTAAAGTTATTTATGTTATTTTATTTTGTTATTTTTCTCGATGACTAGCAAAATGTTAGGTTTGAGGGTGTGATGAGTGATAAATATATCACTATTTCGCACTCATTTGACCTAATATTTTATATAGATTCTTGGGTTTTATGAATGTTTTGATGTGTTTTGTGTTATTTTGTAGATAAATAAGGTTTCAGGACTTACTGGAAGCAATTCAAGGCCAAAATAGAGAAAAACAGACAAAATGTCAAAATGGTAATTTGGGCGTCGCGACGCGCAGCAACTCCTGCGTCGCGACCGTTAACGTGCGCCAGAGTCTGCTAAAATATACCGAACACGTGTCAACATCACATCAAATCTGCTAAAATACGCCGGACACTTGTCAAAATCTGAGAAGTCTGCTAACATGCGCACTTGCTAACATGAACCTGCCACGTGTCATTATCAAAACAGATCTGTTAACATGCATTGTGCCACGTGTCGTCATCACATGCTGTCGAAAATATGCGTGCCACGTGTCATCATCCAATTGGACCGTATTCATCGCGTGCCACGTGTCAGCCACGTGTCATCTACATGTCTGACACGTGTCATCCACATCAGCCGCATGCCGAGTCATCATTCCACGTGTCAGCCACGTCACCATCCGCAAATCATCTTCTGCCACGTGTCAAAACTTCATTGGACCGAAAAAACCACGTGCCACGTGTCAGCATTCTATTGGGCCGACAGATTCCGCGTGCCATGTCAGCAAATCAACAAAGCAAGCCGCGTTTGACTCGTCAATGCGTCGGTGAGTCGTGACGCGCAGACCTTTGCGCGTCGCGACGCTGCCTCGTCCAGAATGTCTATAAATTGAGCTCAATTCCATTTCATTTACTTCATGATTTCCTTAGGTTTTTGTAAGGAATTTAAGGATTGCATCTTGTTTGTATTTATTTTCAGTATTTTTATTATGTATTTTTATTTTTATTTTCAGTAATAGTAATAGTTTATGTTTAGTAGTTAAATTTCCGATGGGGGAATGGTGAAACTTTCATTATTTTAGTTTAGATCAATCTCCCTTTATTGTAATATGGAAATTATAATTTAATAATATAGACTAAAGGTTATACCGCCTTAATGGCTGGTTTTATTTATTTGACATAATATGACACCGCCTATATGGATGGTCTTTATGTGACAGATGATTACCGCCAATATGGCTGGTTTATGGAAAAATAATAACACCACATTTATGGTCGGTTGGACTTAATTGAAAATCTGACTTAATCAGGATACCGCCTATATGGTTGGTTGGTAATATCACTGACAATTTCTATATTGTAATAAGGGAGATTTATAAATTAGAAATAGTAAAGGTGGATCCCCTAACCCCATCATTTTATTTTTATTCTAGGGAAGTGATGAAACGCAATATTTACATGCTTAATAATTGATTTAATTATATAATGGGTAATACTTTAGTTTATGTATTGAATATTAAGCCTAATGCTTCTTGTTGCCTGATCACCAATAAGATTGATATGGTAAACTTAAAATGAACTTGGAAAAGAGATTTTAGGTTTCAGCCTTAGATTCAATAGCCCACGATCTTCCTTGAAGATAGATAACCCTTTAATAGATTTCCTTACAGGATATGAATATACCTGTCTGGCGGGGGTAGCCATAATTGGAACTTGAACTTAATGAATTCAGGTAACTTGGTTAACATAGACATATGATTAATTGGGTTATTTGGGTATTTGCATCTGACCATCGGAAGAGGCTTTTGCATATTTTCGTGTTCCAGATTAGCAAACTAATTTATTACACATATATAAGAGAATCAATTCATCATTATAATAATATTGTGTAGAATCACGACCTTAGATATTTATGTCTTTTGTTTATTTTCCTTAGTATTTTCTTTTGTATTTTTATTTATTTATTTGTTCAGTAAATTCACATTCAACCAACCAAAAGCAATCATTCTCTTCTCTATTTAATTAGATACATGTAAATAAATAGAATCAATAATTAATAACAACAGTAGAAATTAAGTCCTCGTGGGATTGATATTTTTATAGTACTTGAACGATACGTGCGCTTGCGTTATACGCGTGTGATTACGCCGGTCATGTACTGTGATAATAACAGAGCCATTATGCAGGCTAAGGAGCCGAAGGCGCATTCCAAGTCTAAGCACATGGAAAGGAAATACCGCATAATTAGATAGATAATTGACCGAAAAGACATAGTGGTCTTGAAGATTCAAGGACTAGACAACATAGCAGACCCGTTCAAAAAGGCCTTACCTCCTAAGTTATTCGATAAATATGTGGATGAGATGTGACTGCGGTACCATCCAGATTGGAACTAAGCAAGTTGGAGTTTGTTGGAATTGGTGCTTGGAGTGCCAATCTGAATTGTATATTTTATTATTTATTAATAAAATAACTACATTTTCATTTCATATTTTATTAATGGTATTGTCATTATGTGTATTAAATTGATTTATAGATATGCTAAGAATGACATCGACCTTAGAATAGTCTTGTAGTAATACTGGACACTAGGTGGTCCGACATTGAGATAAGTATTATTATTATAAATTATTCTTAAAGTATATATATTCCTAGTCGTTGGATTTAGAATACGGTCGAATTCCTACAACCTAGAAGACTAGCACATGTCGTATATTAGAATTGGAGTTCCAATGGTTTAACCCGATATATCATGAGTTTTGAAAACTCATATAGATGTGTGGGTATTGGTTAGACCGAATACTGAATGACTCACATGTAATTCCTAATAGTTGGAAGTACACACCACTGTCAATAGGAATATCCTCAAGTCGAGTAGCATATGTAATCCTTTGACTATAGGATATCATTGATTTTATGTGAGATTCTCCACACTTTGATGCCATGTATGTCAGAAACCTTTCATGGTCTGACCTTTAGATGTTCGTTGGGTGAGGACCGATGCACTCAATAATCAAGTGCGAAGCAAGATAGGATCCGTCAGCTTGTATGTGTACCATAAGGGGTTTAGGTATCATTGTGATTAAAGTCACGATTCTTAAAGTTTTGGCCAAAGTCGATCACCTAGGGTGGATCACATCAGTTATGAAAAATCGTGGACATGTCGACATGAAATGTGCGCCTCAAAAACTTGACGGTGTTGATGAGCGGGAAATATATCAATATTTACCGCCCCTTTTACTTAATATTTTGTTTAGTTTCTCGGGTTTGATGAACGTTTTGATATGTTTTAGTTTATTTTGCAGATAAAATAATATTGGGACTTAATGAAACCATTTACGATGAAATATGGGTCAAATAAGGGCAAAAATTGGACTTGACATATTAATTTTGGAGATTGGAAACTTGAAACGACGTTTTTGACGAAGTGCAGTTTTGGAAATTCCTGTTTTGCGCATCTGTCGTAATTTGGCATAAATTTTTACTCCGATATCGGATTGAGCTGATTCAAGTTCCAGATTAAAGAAGAGTCAAATATCTACAGCTTTGAAAGACAAAATAATTTCGAATTCTGAAGATTTCATGCCCAAAATTGATGAACCGTCCAGAAGTGTGTTGTGTGTAATTATTAAAGTCACTTTCAATCATTTTCAAAGCAAAAAATAAATTAATAAATAAATAATAAAAATTATCAAATCATCACCAAACATGATAAGAGATTAGTGGAGCAATTAATAATGGATTTGGTGGAGCAATTAATAATTGATTTGGTGGATGATTTGATGGAGGCAAAATTTTGCCTATAAATACCAAGCCATTTCATTTGTAAAATTCATACTTTCTTCTAAGGAATTCCTTAAGAATACTAAGAAGATTGTATCTTGTTTGTTTATTTACAGCTTTTAGTAATTAATTTCCGCTTTCGCACTTTCTTTTCTTTACTTTTCAGTTTTTACTTTCCGCAATTTACTTTTACGCACAATACTTTTCTTTCTTTAATTTTCGGTTTTTACTTTTCAGTAATTTACTTTCAGCAAATTACTTTTCAGCAATTTACTTTTCAGTAATTTACATTCAGCATTTACTTTTCAGCATTTAATTTTCACTATTTAATTCCAGCATTTACTTTCAGCATTTACTTTTCAGTATTTAATTTTCAGTATTTAATTTTCAGTATTTTACTTTATGTCTTTTATTTTATTTAAGTTTTTTTTTACTACCCGTAAATATGTGTCGTAACTAAGTCAGTTATCTGGGGTTGTGATGAAATCCAAAATCACCGGTTTATAAGGGGTTAAATTATAGTTTGGGTAATTTAAAGGTTTACTTATGAAGTCTTAAGCTTAATGCGTCTTGTTAATTAGCCACTAATAAGATTGATGTGGTAAATCTAAAATAAACTTGACAAAGGAATTTTAGGTTTCAGCCTTAGACTTAATAGCCCACGATCTTCATTGAGGATAGATAACCCTTTAATAGATTTCCTTACAGGATAGACATATACCTGTCGGGCGGGGGTAGTCATAATTGGAACTTAAACTTAATGAATCCAGATAATTTGGTTGACATAGACATATGGTTTAATTGGGTTAAACTGGGTATTTGCGTCTGACCATCGACAGAGGCTTTTGCATAATTTAGTATTCCAGGTTAGTAAACTGATTTATTACACAAACATAAAATAACCACTTCATCTTTAAAATGATATTGGAAAAAATCACAACCCTAGATAGTTTTTAATATTGAATTTTCTTAAAACCTACTTTCGAACAATTTTATTTACTTGTTTTTAAATTTAGAATCGTCACCATTTCAAATCAATCAAACAACCTGTTAGATACTAGTAATCATTTGACCTCATAAAATTAATAGATTAGATATTAAGTCCTCGTGGGATCGATATTTTTATGCTACTTGAATGATACGTGCGCTTGCGTTATACGTGTGTGTTTATGCCGGTCAAGTTTTTGGCGCCGTTGTCGGGGACTTATTTATCTTTCACTATTAATTTTGGGGTTAGATACGTTACTTGTATCTAAATTCTTTTTACTTATTGTTTTTGTTTTCTTGTGTTTCAGGTTCTCAGAAACTACATGAGACGAACCGGAAGCTTTGAACTCCGATCGCTTGACCCATAAATTGAAAGAACCATCAGACAATTGAGAAGGGAAAGGCGAGAAGGCCAAGAAGCTTTAGTCAACATGGAACCTGAACCGTTGGAGGTTGCACCACCAATTATCATTCGAGACAGAACCATTCCGATGGTTGACAGACTCATTTCCTGTATTGTATTTCCTCCCTTTACCAGCAAATGCGTGTGACATCAAAACATGCATTCATATGATTCAACAGTCAGTTCAGTTCGGGGGGAATGCAACTGAAGATCCTAATGCCCACATCAGTAACTTCCTGGAAGTTTGTGGCACTTTCAACTACAACAGAGCATCAGAAGAAGCAATGAGACTGCGTGTTTTCCCATACTCCTTGAAGGACAGAGCTAAAGCTTGGCTACATTCACTACCAGCAGGTTCTATCACAACTTGGACCACTTTAGCCACCAAACTTCTTGCAAAGTACTTTCCACCAGCCAGAACCGGAAAGTTGAGGAATGACATCACATCCTTTGTACAACAAGATTCAGAATCCCTCTACGAATCTTGGGAAAGGTACAAAGATTTGCTCCGGAAATGTCCTCACCATGAGATTCCAAAATGGCTTTAAGTCCAAACATTCTATAATGGGCTTTCTGGAATAATGAGAACCACAATTGATGCTACTGCTGGAGGAGCCTTGATGGAAAAAGGAGAAGATCAAGCCTGGGACCTAATCGAAGAAATGGCCAATAACAATTCCTTGTGGCCAACAGAAATGAGCATGATCCAAAGAATTGCAGGAATTTATGAAAGTGGAGCCAATACAGCAGTCAACACCAAACTAGATCAGATATGCAAATTCATGGAGACTCTTATCACTGGATCCACAAGTTCACCATTTGGAGGAGCACCTGAGTCAGAATCTTTCAACCAACATAAAGAAACGGTGAATTATGTCAATAATTTCAACAGACAAGCGAACAATCCATATTCCAACACCTACAACCCAGGGTGGAGGAATCATCCCAATTTCGCATGGAGCAACAATTCAGGGCAAATGAACAATCCACCACCTGAATTCCAGCAACAGAACAAAAGCCAGGAGCAGACAAATGAACCAGGAATAACAGAAGTGTTGACCCACTTGAAAAAGATAGAAGCAAAACACGACTCTCAAGCAGCAAGATATGATGCTATGTTTCAATCTCAAGCAGCAAGATATAATGCTATGTTTCAATCCCAAGCAGCATTAATTCAAATTCAATCAGCTTCTATTAAAGCACTGGAGAATCAAATTGGACAACTGGCCAATGCTCAGAGTTACAGACCGCCAGGTACCATTCCTAGCAACACAGAGCCAAATCCAAGGAACATGGGAAGGAGCAATGTCATGCCATCATGTTAAAAAGCGATACTGAAATCAACAAAGATGTTGGAATCAAGGCAACAACAATTGAAGATTTTCGAAAAGAAACAAAGCAACAGATGGAGGAAAAAGAAGCGAAGGAAAAAGAACAGATCACTCCACCTCCACATTTTCCTCAGCGTCTTCAGAAGAATAAACTGGACAAGCAGTTTGCTCGATTCTTGGAGGTGTTCAAAAAGCTGCATATCAACATTCCATTTGCAGAAGCGTTGGAACAAATGCCCAGCTATGCCAAATTCATGAAAGACGTTCTTTCACGAAAGCGGAGATTAGGAGATTATGAGACAGTAGCATTATCAGAAGAATGCATCGCCATCATTCAGAGAGAACTTCCTCCAAAGTTGAAAGATCCTGGTAGTTTCACTGTTCCTTGCACCATAGGAGAACATGACTTCGGTAAGGCTCTGTGTGATTTAGGTGCTAGTGTTAACTTGGTGCCTTTTTCTATTTTCAGGAAACTGCAGATTGGAGAAACAATGCCAACTTCAGTCTCACTACAACTTGCTGATAGAACGCTCGTATTTCCAAGAGGCGTAGTTGAGGATGTGCTGGTCAAGGTTGACAAATTCATTTTCCCAGTAGATTTTATTGTCCTTGATATGGAGGAAGACGCAGACGTGCCAATCATCCTCGGGAGACTATTCTTGGCTACATGTCGAACCATTATTGATGTACAAAAGGAGAACTAACCATGATGGTACATGACCAAGAAGTAAGATTCAATGTTTTCAAGGCCATGAATTTCCCAGATGATGAAAATGAGGAATGTTTCAAACTTGATGTGATACACAGTACCATTCAGAACTCCAATGCAATGCAAAGTTATACTGACAAACTTAAAACATGTCAATTGCCTGTGGAGCCTAAAGATAAAACGTCTTTTGTACTGACGAAGCCAATTCTTGCACTACAAGCAACAGAAGAGAAAAAGTTCCACCAGCTCAACGAATTGGAGGAATTTCACAATCAGCCTTTTGAGGATGCCAAATTGTACAAAGAAAAGGGCAAGAAAAGACATGATGAGAAGTTAGTGCGCATACAACTGGAACCATGGCAGAAGGTACTGTTAAACAACTCAAGGGTGAAATTCTTCCCATGGAAGCCAAAATCACGGTGGTCAGGTCCATTTGTGATCACCAAGGTCTTACCAGACAGAGCCGTTGAGATACATGATTCAGACTCCAACAAAACTTTCAAGTTAAAAACAAGCGTGTTAAGCACTACTGGGGAGAATCATTTGAGCGACAAAAAGAAAGTGTTACACTTTCAGATCCAGCCTAACTTTTGAAAAGTAACGTCTAGCTGACGACGTTAAACTTAGCGCTTGCAGGGAGGCAACCATGCAATTTTGTATATATTGTGATTTGGTATGATTTCATTTTGTGTGTTTAGTTTTCGCAGGTTAATTCAATTCAAGATGGAAGAAGTCTCACAAATCTTCACAAACAATTTCCTCTCTCCTCAAAAATCTTTGATGAAAGTCTACAAAGCTCGTTTGGAACGGATGAGGTTACTGATGATCAAATGTATTCCTACTGACATTCGTTGGATTATTGAAGCACGGGTCCGATTGGTAGGTGAGTCTTCTGATTCTTTTATTTCACATCTACTGGTTTTGGAAGAAGCACCTATGCAAAGAAACGTAGAGCTAAACAAATGGGTGTTGTTACAAATGTGCACGCTGGAATTGCAATACTCGTTGTCGTTATTTAGGAATGGTGTCTGATAATCGTGAAGACAAAATTAAATTCATTAGGGATGGCTTGAGTAAGGAGTCTTTAGATGATATATCTTCAACTCTTGAGACGCATCCCAGTGGATATGTTCACATAGCCATTCATAAATTACAAACACAATTCCAAAAAGAAAAACAACAATTAAGTCTTGGGAATCTGACTCAAAAAGACCCTGTTTGCCAGTTTATAAGAAAATTGGATGGGAAGCTTGTCCTGACGCATATACGTTAATCAAGCCCTACTTTTCTGTACATATTATATCTCTTTGTCTTTTCTTAATAATTGTGATTTGTTTTTGTTTTTTTCTTTTATTTTTTCGACAGGATCCAGACTTTTTTACTATCACGATATTATTTCGCTACTAACGTCCTCTGGAAGATACTTGTGCTATTTTTACTCACCCTTTTCAGGTACTATAAATTCAGCCCGTCATTGCACGTTTGAAGGCATACAGAGTTGAGAAAGAAATACATATAAAAAATGGAAGCCACTTCAAGAAGACGAGTTGAAAACATCTGTGGTTTTTGCGGTAGTAGTGTTGTGTGTTAAGCCACAATACGTAGAAGCAGCACAAGAATTGGGTCGAGTCTTAGCTGCAAGAAATATGCACTTAATATATGGCGGAGGCAATCTTGGACTTATGGGGATCGTTTCAAAGGTCGTACAAGAAGGAGGCAGTCACGTTTGGGAATCATCCCAAAACCCTTGGCAGAAGCAAATCTTATTGAACCATCAAACGAAGAGGAACTGATTGTGCCAGGTATGTCTGAACAACTGGTAGAAATGATTAACCGTGCTGATGCTTTTATTGCTTTGCCAGGTGGCTTGGGTACATTGGAGGAAATTTTTATTGTGCTATCTTGGACGAATCTAAACATACACCAGAAACCAATTGGGCTGTACAACGTTGATGGATTTTATGATTTTCTTTGTGTATTTCTTGATGATGCCCGGAGAAATGGGTTCGTGTCAAAACCTTTGAAAGAACTCCTCTTTACTGCCAGAACTGCTCCGGATCTAATTGATCAACTCTTAGCCTATGAACCACGAGTTGACCCTATCATTTCAAAGATAAATTGGTCCGAGGACGATCGTGGTAAGAGGCGTCGTGTTAATCTGGATCTTAACCTTTAATTTCTGTAGAATTTCAGCTAACCAGGTATTATCTTCTAAACTCTTCTTTTACTGTTTAAGACATTGGGGACAATGTCTCATTTAGGTTTGGGGGAGAGAATTAGTTGATCAATACCTTGTTTTTAGTTTGTGTGTTGTTTTTATTTTTAGTCCAAATTTTTTTCGAAAAATACAAAAAAATTGAAATTTTTCAAAAATTACAAAAATATTTTGTGTTTTTGTTTTTATTTTGAAAAATGTGAAATTGGTAAGAGATAGCTGAGTAAGGAGTTTCCACTCCTGAGACGTATCTCAAGCTATTTTCGAAATAAGTTAATTTTTGTTTATTTCCTTTTAAATTATGTAATTTGTAAATTCTCCATAAAACGGACTAAAATGGATCTTCATATGTTCAGTTAGCAGATATTATCAACATACATAGAAACATACGGACATGAACTGTAATTGAAAAGTTTGTAATATTCAGTGCTCTAGTTAAATTGGAGAAACATCTCAAAAAGCAATGGAGTAAAAAAAAAAAAAATCTAAGATCCGAGTTATTAAGTCTGTAAGGGTGTTTTAACACCTAGTACCCTAAAACCAACTGCTTGGAGAGTCACTGGCCCAAAACTCGCTACATGGATCAAAGATGCTGCAAAAATATATATATATATATATCTCTGAAGTCAGAGTAATTAAGTCCGTAGGGGTGTCTTAACACCTGGTGCCCTAAAGCCAACTGGTTGGGAGCCACCGACCTAACACTCGTTACATAGATGGAAGATATTGTATATAAATAAAAAATAGAGAAAAATCAAAGAAAAAAATCAGAAAAATCAGAAAAATTATTTCATTGCTGCAAAAAAGGTGTGAAATATGATAGAACTTTAGGACAAAAATATTACTCTCTTATCAACTGCACTTATGACTGTTGTGGGCAAAAATGAGTTGTTTAATATTTTGTTGGCTGTGTATATGAAGAATGGTAAAAATAATCGGAGAATTTACTTATTCGGTATTTTAGAATGAAATAAAACAACTAGTAACTTGGAGTAGAAGTTTCACCTGATTAGTCACTAACATCTTTATTCTATTTTTGCTTGTCTTTTTGCTTTTGTGTGCATTAGTTTCACTACCTTTTTACTTTTGTAAAACGTTTGTGGGTATCGTTGTTGTAAGCCTTCACGAGACTACAACTCGTCCACTAGGGACACCTAGGGGTTTAAAGGCTTGTTGCATACGCTAAATGCAACCGTGATCCCTACGAAAGTGGCTTAATTAATTTTAATTGTTTCTTGTATTTTATTTTGTTGTTTTGCTCGAGGACTAGCAAAATGTTAGGTTTGGGGGTGTGATGAGCGGAAAATATATCAATATTTACCGCCACTTTTACTTAATATTTTGTTTAGTTTCTCGGGTTTGAAGAACGTTTTGATATGTTTTAGTTTATTTTGCAGATAAAATAATATAGGGACTTAATGAAATCATTTAGGATGAAATATAGGTCAAATAAGGGCAAAAATTGGACTTGACATATTAATTTTGGAGATTGGAAACTTGAAACGACGTTTTTGACGAAGTACAGTTTTGGAAATTCCTGTTTTGCGCATCTGTCGTAATTTGGCATAAATTTTTACTCCGATATCGGATTGAGCTGATTCAAGTTCCAGATTAAAGAAGAGTCAAATATCTACAGCTTTGAAAGACAAAATAATTTCGAATTCTGAAGATTTCATGCCCAAAATTGATGAACCGTCCAGAAGTGTGTGTGTGTAATTATTAAAGTCACTTTCAATCATTTTCAAAGCAAAAAATAAATAATAAATAAATAATAAAAATTATCAAATCATCACCAAACATGATAAGAGATTAGTGGAGCAATTAATAATGGATTTGGTGGAGCAATTAATAATTGATTTGGTGGATGATTTGATGGAGGCAAAATTTTGCCTATAAATACCAAGCCATTTCATTTGTAAAATTCATATTTTCTTCTAAGGAATTCCTTAAGAATACTAAGAAGATTGTATCTTGTTTTTTTATTTACAACTTTCAGTAATTAATTTCCGCTTTCGCACTTTCTTTTCTTTACTTTTCAGTTTTTACTTTCCGCAATTTACTTTTACGCACAATACTTTTCTTTCTTTAATTTTCGGTTTTTACTTTTCAGTAATTTACTTTCGGCAATTTAATTTCAGCAATTTACTTTTCAGCAATTTACTTTTCAGTAATTTACTTTCAGCATTTACTTTTGCATAATTTAGTGTTCCAGGTTAGTAAACCGATTTATTACACAAACATAAAATAACCACTTCATCTTTAAAATGATATTGGAAGAAATCACAACCCTAGATAGTTTTTAATATTGAATTTTCTTAAAACCTACTTTCGAACAATTTTATTTACTTGTTTTTAAATTTAGAATCGTCACCATTTCAAATCAATCAAACAACCTGTTAGATACTAGTAATCATTTGACCTCATAAAATTAATAGATTAGATATTAAGTCCTCGTGTGATCGATATTTTTATACTACTTGAACGATACGTGCGCTTGCGTTATACGTGTGTGTTTACGCCGGTCATGTGTATTCTATGTTTCCTAAGCACAACTTGGATAGCTTATGATGGAGGGATTGTTAAACATATGTGATGACCTCGACTTGTATAGTTTAGAAATGTCATTCGTGTTCTTCGTGAATTCGGAGGTGGCCGAATTGCGTACATATTAGCTATGCTTATATGACGAACGTGTCTGAACTTAGAGGGTCCCAATATGAAGTGTACTCGTTGAGCACTTGTGTAGCCGATTAATTTTGATAAAAGATAATATTTCATATTATAATTATCAACTAAGATAATCAAGTGTTAATGGATAACATTGATTATTTACTTTGACCTAATTGAATTAATTGGATTAATTCAATAATTACACAATGACTTAATTGTAAAATCATAATTATCTCTACCATTTTAGGATATTATGATAATTGTAAGTATGTAATAATATGTGGTTTTGGCTTGATTTAATTGGATTAAATCAAAGTTTCAAACATTTAATAATCCATTTCCTAATCTTTGGCTTGATTTAATTGGATTAAATTAAAGTGAGAGATAATAGAGATTAGTCACACCTAATTATATATATTCGGAGAAATTAGATTAATCCCACATAAAAGTTTATTATAACTTTTATTAATTAAAAATTGCCTAAGTTTTACTATAAATAGCAAGCTTTAGGAAACTTTTAATTAAACAAAGTAAAAGCTTGAGAAAGCTAAGTACAAGCAAATTCTTAGAGAAATTAGCCTAAGTTAGAGAAATGTTTAGAGAAGCTTGTGAAGTCTCTACAACATTTCATCTAGGAGAAATCAAGATTGGATCTTGGATTGAAGCTTGCTAAAATTGGAATCAAGATTGGATCTTGGAGTGAAGCTTGCAAACTTTGGAGGTTCTCCTACCATTTCAACAAGAGAAGAAGATTGGATCTTTGCATCAAACTTTCTAGGTAAGTTTTAACTTCTCTTAAGTTATGTTATTTTATGTATTGGATGCATGATCACATAACTTAATGTTGAAATTAGGCAAATTAATTGTGTTAGGATGCTTTGAAGTATAAACACAATATGCTTGGTAACTGGGTCAAAATATTTATGTTAGACATAAACATAAAATTAGAGTTTGGAACTCTAGATTAAAGCTTTGAGCTATGACTGCCATTCTAGAATCACTTGACCACCTTTGGGTGACCTAGAATTGTTCACGAGATATTTCTTATTGGGATTCTAATTTGGTTTGTGTATTGGACTCAAAGTTTACGGAAGTGCGTATTTAGAATAAATTTATGTTTTTGTAAAAATATTTATATTTTGAAAAACTTGTTTTTTTTCTATAACATGTGTGATGTTTATTTTGATGTTAAAAATAAATTTTGGGTGTTTTTGAAGTGTTTAGGGAGAGTTGGAAATAATTATGGCAATATACCTTAATTCCTTCAGCTCTCTGGAAAGGAATTTTAGGTTTCAGACTTAGACTTATAGCCCACGATATTCCTTGAGGATAGATAACCCTTTAATAGATTTCCTTACATGATAGACATATACATGTCGGGCGGAGGTAGCCATAATTGGAACTTAAACTTAATGAATCCAGGTAATTTGGTTGACATAGACATATGGTTCAATTGGGTTAAACTGAGTATTTACGTCTGACCATCAACAGAGGCTTTCGCATAATTTCGTGTTCCAGGTTAGTAAACCAATTTATTACACAAACATAAAATAACCACTTCATCTTTTAAAAGATATTAGAAAGATTCACAACCCTAGATCTTTGAGTTTTTTGTTATTTTCCTTAGTATTTTCTTTTGTTTATTTTATTTATTTTAAATAAGGAAAACCACATTCAACCAATCAAACAATCATTCTCTTCTCCATTTAATTAGATATTTGTAAATAAATAGATTCAACAATTAATAACAACAGTAGGAATTAAGTCCTCGTTGGATCGATATTTTTATACTATTTGAACGATACGTGCGCTTGCGTTATACGTGTGTGTTTACGCTGGTCAATGCACTATCTTATATGGGGAGCATATTTAAGGATATATATGGTCTACGACATAGCGGTAGAGCTAGTGTGTGAGATACGTATTATTGGGGACACCCACCAAGGGTTGGGTTGTTAGAGTTTTGTTCAAATGCAAAGTTTGCTCAAGGTTGTGGAGAGTCGCAGCAATATGCGAGATTCTTAAATGAAAACGCAATGAGGGCGTTACGTGAATTGGATGGGGGAGAGTGTCACGTTTCAACTTATTTGCTTCATGCGTGACAACTCTTAGTGTGGCTACACACCTATTTTGATGACCCAAAAACATGGCCAAGTATTGAGCCAACCTTATGGGAGCATTTTATCCTATGAGGTGCAGTGTGGAGCTTGCTGAGATGTTTTTTTGGACGATTTTATCTTATTTCTGGATTTAAGCTCTTAGGGTTACTTGATGATTTATTTAGACTATTTCATATATTTAGGAAAGTGTATATATATATATATATATATATATATATATATATATATATATATATATATATATATCTAAATAATATAGAGGAGCTCCATATATTCGGTTTCCTGTATATGTAGATTATTTCATGTTGTAGTATAGTTTACAACATTAATTGTTTATCTAACTTATAACAGTTTGTTTACTTGATGTATATATAAACAAAGCCTCAAAAAAGGTAATAAAAAAAATATTCAACATATTCTCCGTAAATCCTTCTCTCTAAACAAAACATACAAAAAAAAAACTGCTTGAACATAAAGTGTGTGAATTCATTGCTTAAAGTCGCTCGATAAATTAAGGTCGTGATTAGACCCGTCCACGGTTTCGGTTCAGAACCGGAATCGAGATTTTTCGGTTCGGTTAGGGTTCACCCCTGACCGAACCGAAAAGACCCGGACGGTTTCGGTGGTTCGAACCGGAACCAGATGGTTGTAGCAGTTCGAACCGGAACCGTTCGATTCTAGCAATTCTACGATGGAACCGTTTTAATTTTAATTTTTTTTAAAAAAATCATTATCAAAATTAAAAAAAATAAAAAACTAGAACCGTTCGGTTCAGTTCTGGTTACGGTTCCACATTTATGGAACCGGCTGGTTCGGAACCGAACCGGACCGGTGGCCACCTCTAGTCGTGACACATGACCATCCGAAGTTTACAGGTGTTAAATAAGTTGTCCGCAACAGTTGTTCGTAATTAAGGGTAGCAGAAAAGCCCGAAGCCCGGGGTGGAAAAAGCCCGAGCTGGGCCTAAAATGAAAGCCCGGCTCGGGCCGGGCTTTCCAATTTTGGCCCAGGCTCGGCCCGGCCCGAGCCAAAAAAAAAAAACATAAATATATATATATATATATATATATATATTAATATGTTTGTATCATTTTTATTTGTTTTTAGCATTTAAATTATTAATTTATCAATGAAACTTGTGATTTATTTATAAATTGTCTTTGTATATAGTGTAAATGTATTTTATATTTATATTTTTATAATTTTTTTTTTATAATTTTTTTTAAAATTCGGGCCCAAAAAAAGCCCGGGCCCGAGCCCGGCCCGAAAGACTCCCGAGCCAGGCTTTTCTCGGGCCCGGGCTTTATTTTTGTTGGCCGGACTCGGGCCAGGCTTGTCAAAGCCCGGACCCGGCCCGGCCCGTTGCCACCCTTATTCGTAATCAACAGTTAAGATTTCAGTCAACCGGAAACCTCACTTTGATTATCAGTCAATTTATGCGAATCCAAATGGGAATTTTAGATGTAGGCCTGATCGAAATCAGGCCTTTCAAATTCAGTTGGTCACTCGAGCCTAAATGGCCCAATTGAATTGATGTACAGAACTAGCCCAAATCGAGCCCAGCCCAATAATTTATGTAGACGTGTCACTTGCGGTGCTCCCGTCTCTTCAATCCACCTCAGTCCTTTCCCTCCACAAAAATACCTGTAATAACTATCACTGTCAACGGGAAAAACAAAAACGAAAAACAAAAATAAAAATTGACAAAGATTCAGATACTAGTGGTCTAAATTTGAAGCTGCTTCAAGTAAGCGAGTTAACAAAATTAGCACAAGCAGAACGCACTCTGCAGCAGAAGCATGGCCACGGTTGCATCAGGAAGTGCTAGTCTAGGACTAATCAATCGCTACAGTACTCTGAAATCAAAACCCCCATCGTCCCCATTTCTTGGGAAAAAGCTTAAAATAATGAAACCCAATTCAAGAAGCGCTATTAGCTCAAGTTTGAAGGCAAAATCTGAGCTGATTGATGCAGTTCGAGATGTGTTTCTGGGTGTTGGAGTGGGATTGCCTTGCACAGTCATGGAGTGTGGTGATATCATATATAGAAGTACTTTGCCCAAATCTAGTGGGCTTACAATTACTGCGCCTGGTGTGGCTTTGGCTCTTAGTGCTATTTCTTATCTCTGGGCCACCCCAGGTGTCGCTCCTGGTTTTTTTGACATGTTTGTGCTTGCTTTTGTTGAGAGGTTGTTTAGAAGAACATTCAGGAAGGTCAGTGAATTGTGGCTCTTTTTTTTTTTTTTTTTTTTTCTTTTCAGTTTCTGGTTGATTTTGTATTGTGGGATTTTATGTAGCTAATAATAGTTTTGCTTTTTGTTGGCAGGATGATTTTGTTTTGGGGAAGAAGTTGGGGGAGGGAGCTTTTGGTGTTGTTTATAGAGTTTCCTTGGCTAAGAAGCCTTCTTCCAAGGTAGAAACTTTTGATTGTTGTCAAATTTTCTTTTTACACTAATGTTTATCCTAACTGGTTTTTTTTTTTGAGTTGGAACAAAAACTTATATACATTGAACTACACGCGCCGCCTCAACTTGACGCCAACTAACACCTCCAATCTGCCGTGTTTGTCCATTATCACCGGTCATGCGCCGTTCAGATCAATTGTTTGCCGAAGAACTAAATTTTTTTGCTCCGAAAATTAATGCTTTGGGTCGCTGGTATCATAGAGTCGGGGTGTCCACCTTGCTACGCCACAGAACACCCGACTCGAGGCGGACTGAGGCGACCTGTTTCAAAACTCAGCCTGAGGCGACCGAATAGACGCGCCACTGGCTGCATGGTGGCCGAGGCACGTTGCGCGTCCTGAGGTGGCGCTTTAGACCGAGTTTTGAAACTATGCCACTATTTCATCACTAATGAGTTGATTCTGTTTGATTGGTTTTACTAAGGAAGTGAATATTTTATGCTAATCGATGATTTTTGGTATTGACTAGAATAATGGTGACCTGGTCTTGAAGAAGGCTACTGAATATGGTGCAGTGGAAATTTGGATGAATGAGCGTGTTCGAAGAGCTTGTGCAAACTGCTGTGCTTATTTTGTATATGGTTTTCTTGAGGTCTTGATCTATTTCGACTACTTCTACAATATTAATTAATGGATATCATTATCTCAAGAAATTAAAATGTATACTTTGATAGCACATGCCAATTTCTGTGTTCTTTTCTTACCTGTGACTAGAATTGTTATTATGAAATTTGTTTTAGAGTTCTTCGAAGAATGGAGGTGAATACTGGCTTATATGGCAATATGAAGGAGAGGCCACTCTTGCAGATTTGATGATAAGCAGAGAGTTCCCATACAATGTTGGTACTCCCTCTCATTAGCCTTTCTGTATTTTAAAAGTTTTCAGAATCAATCTTGTATGAGTTTAAAAGTTTTTATTTTTTATTTTTGGGTCATATCTACCATGCCTAGTAAGTCTGAATTTTATGGCATGAATTATATTGTCAATTACTGATCTGGTTCCAGTGAAATTTAAATAAAATGATAAAACGATCTTTGTGCTTCAAAGGAAAATTCCATTTATCGAGATCACGAAGTTTGTTACCATTTCTCCAGCTATTTGGAGAGTGTTTCCCTAATCTGTAAAGCTATTCTTAACTTGTTTTGATTATTTAGTGAGTAGGAAACTTAGGAATCATATCCTTTTTCTGCTGCTGTTATGTTTGTATATATGTACATTCAATCTATTCTGCATGCTACTTGGAGTAATTGTCTTAGCTTTGCTTCTGATTCTCATCCTGACACTTCAGCAGTAAATACCAACTCTAGTGATTGTTAAAACGTCAGGTAGAAACATTGATTCTTGGAGAGGTTCAAGTCTTGCCTAAAGGGATTGAAAGGGAAAATAGAATCATTCAAACTATCATGAGACAGCTCCTATTTGCATTGGATGGCCTTCACTCGACAGGCATTGTGCATAGGGATATTAAGCCACAGAATATTATTTTCTCTGAAGGTAATAAATTTTCTCTTTATGGAAGTCAGAAATATTTTTTTTTTAAATAAGATTGATAATTTTCTATCCCCACTTAAACGTGAGCAGGTTCTCGTACATTTAAGATCATTGATCTTGGAGCTGCCGCAGATTTGCGAGTGGGCATCAACTATATTCCAAAGGAATTTCTTTTGGATCCTAGGTATTTTCTTTCCTATCATTTAATATGAGTAGATAGGGCCATCATCTCATAGTATATAGTAAGCTGGCTGGCTTCTCCCAAGAACCTGTTTTTGATTTTCCAGCTGTTAATAGTTCAGTAATCTTTGGCCATCCCCTTCGGTCGTGGGTAGATTTAATAGTTCAACTCAAAACTGTTTAATCGGGGCAGAGCTTAGTTTCTATATATGTTGCTGTATTTAGTAGCACGTTGCATCTTGTCTTCCAACTTTGCAACGTCAGAATTTCAAATTCAAGCACGTATTTCCTGGGTAGAAAAATGATTGATATTCCATATTTATCTTCATCATCCGTAATGATAGGATACAGACATGCATGACTTCGAAAAGCACTGATAGATATATCATTCTAAAAGCCGTTTTCTTTCCCCTTGCATCCCAAAAAGTCATACAAATGGCTATCAAGGACTACAAACTTAACAAAGCTTAGCTGACTTTGCACATAGCTCTAGTTTCTATCTGGAATATGGAGATTTGGTTATAATAACAAACTGCCCTAAGAGTAAAATCTTTACTTGATCCCCGAGATTCACACCCCACTCAATTTGGTGTGGTGTGTCTAAATTTATTTATCATATAGAATTCATAATCTTATTTTGTTTCTTTCTTTCAGGTACTCTGCACCAGAGCAGTACATCATGAGCACACAGACTCCCTCTGCTCCCTCGGCTCCAGTTGCAACTGCACTTTCCCCCGTCCTCTGGCAGGTGCAGTATCCACCGTGAATCACCCAAATTTATTGTCAGTAGTTGGCTTTCTCTTTTGAAAGTTCTCCTTTTTGCTAGTTTTGATCATGTTGTCCTTCTACAGCTAAATTTGCCAGATAGATTTGATATCTACAGTGTTGGCCTTATATTCCTACAAATGGTAAGTATTGCCAAAAAGCTTTGTTTACATTCTTGTCTTTTGGCTTAATCACAAGAATGTTTATATGAACTCTTGTAAGCTGGTCCTAGTTTCAATCTCGGTCTTTTTTTATAAAAGTAATCACCACCTGATAATCTACTTTGTAGTGCAGTAACACACAGCAAACATACTGTAAGATAAAACTGCTACCGCTTAGCCATTGGGATTTAAATTCTGAAGGTTATAAATGTTTGATTGAAAAACTAAAGATTATGTATGAAAAGTTGGAATTCCTCAAATGGTTCTATTAATTAAACTTATAAGCGTTGCAAACAAATGGAGACCGTAAATTCCAATCTTTAAACATGATCTCTTCAAATAGCTGTAGACTTATGCCATATTTGGCCTGGTTATATCTAGATCCAAGGTTTGTATGACTTGCTTCCTCTGCGAGAGTTAAACTAACTGGGTAATCCCCGAGTTATATCCAGATAGAACTTTTATGTAATATGTATATATATTTTACAGCTGCTTTGGGCTAACCTCATTTGTTATAGTAACTATTCAGGATTGTGCAGATTTAGCTTACTTCATGATATTTCTATTTCATTTTTATAGGCATTTCCAGGATTACGCACCGACAGTGGCCTTATACAATTCAACCGTCAGCTAAAGAGGTGTGATTACAACCTAAGTGCATGGAGGAAAACTGTAGAGCCTCGTGCTAGCCCTGAACTCCGTAAGGGCTTTCAATTGTTGGACTTAGATGGTGGCACAGGATGGGAACTTTTGACATCAATGGTTCGATACAAAGCACGACAAAGAATCAGTGCAAAAGCAGCTCTAGCTCATCCCTACTTTGATGGGGAAGGGCTATTAGCTTTGTCCTTCATGCAGAACATGAGGTTGCAATTTTTCCGAGCCACACAACAAGACTACAGCGAAGCTGCGCAATGGGTAATTCAGCTAATGGCAAAATCTGGAACAGAGAAGGATGGGGGCTTCACAGAAGCTCAGCTTCAGGAGCTCAGAGTCGGTGTCTGAACTATATTTGGAAATCATTTTTATTGCGAAAGTTGTAAGTAGAAGATATTTTACCATTCTGTTCCTTGTTGTGTAGGAGGAAATGGAGCCGAAGAAGAAGGCAAGTGCTCAAAGAAATGCTCTCGCTTCAGTCCTTAAACTGCAGAGAAAAATTGTGAGAACATTGAACGAGAGTATGGATGAGATTAACAGACGCCGAAAGAGTCTATGGTGGAGCAGGTGGATCCCACGCGAGGAATAAAACTGTAAATACACACACCTAGTCATTTTTTTCCCTTTCTGTAAAATTTTGTGCATTAATTTGAACTGATTATTATAATGAAATAGAGTGGATGCCAATGACTTAAAATGTACGAAAGTAGCTGGAATCTCATAGAAACATGCCTGGAATTATTAGAAAAAACGTGTAAACTACTTCTTTAATGATAAAATTTGTACTTCCTTTAATGATAAATTTGTAGAATAATCATATACTTACTGAACTGAAACTACTATGAAGCACAAGTTTTCCTTTTCTGTGCACACTTTTTTTTTTTTTTTTTTTAAATGCGACTTGCATTATAGAATAAAATGTTAATGGATCCCCCTAGTTTTGAATTGCTCCAGAAATCTCGTTGAAAATGTCTTAATTTTGTCATAACACTCTGAATTGTTTATATTTTTCAATGAATAAGTTTCCATTTGGTACAATGGATTCTCAGTTTCCTTTGGATTCTAAGCCGATTTTACCCTGTAAAGCTTTTTGGAAGCTAAGCTGATTTTACTTTGATGAAAATCTAAATTACCCCTACTAATCCACTATTATACAAATTCAAAAGCTATGATTACCAATCACCCACAACCCATCGACTTTCACTTGAAACTAGTGCTTCTATTTCACAAACAGGTAGAAAAATTGGTAGTAACGCGTAATTCATGTAACAATCTAATAATATATTATCATATGTGTTAAAATATATGAAAACCACTAAGTAAATTGTATATTTAATACAATTACACCTGTCATTTTCTTATTAGTTAAAGATATCATGTCACAAATACTTCCGTTATATTAAAAAATCACTCGCCAAACAAAGCCTATGTATTATAGTGTTTGTAGTAGCTATTGATGTTAGTACAAGTTGAGAGATGACAAAAATTCTTATGGGGCCTGATACATTAGGGCCGTATAACGTGATAATTTTCCACATATTAGTTGGACGAGTTGGATACGTATATTGATATCCTCGTTCTAATCAATATAAAATCCTCATGTGAAATTTTCGGACTCCTTGATTGAATGAGCTAAGCACAGATATTGATATCCATATAACATATCTTACAGGTTGCCATCCCTAAGCACAAATGTAGCACTAAATCACAATAATGTCTCTGAGACAGTGTTCCTTGAGTTTGTTAAACTGGCAGTTGCTGGCAATGGAGTCAACATATACACAAGTTTGACATGCTCATTAATATCTCTGTTAGTACAAGATAAAGGCTGTAATTAACTCCTACAAGCTTCTTATCAATCAATTAAAGCCTATTAAAACTCGATAAGCTTCTAAATAAGAACTGTATTGTTCCTGAAATTCGTATATTAAATGAGTGAAACTTCTCTAATATTTAATCAAATTAAATGAAAATTCCTTCTAAGTAAGGATTTTGTTATAAATATTTTTATTTTTATTATAAAATATGAAGATGATTTTATTTAATTATAGTTCGATTATAAAGGAGATTTCATTAAATATTAGGTGATTTCGCTAATTTTCTCATCTATCTTGTTTCTTAATGGATTTTAAATTTTAAATACATCTGTAGAATTATAATAAGGTAAAAATAAAAATAAAAAATTGAAGTAGACACATTATATTGGAAGAAAGGGAAGTTGTGTAATTACGAAGCACCAAGCAGAAACTTGACAAATGGTGATGGGAGTAATTTAATAATTAAATAATTAATGTGATTGGAGATTAGATATAAAATAAACAAATATTAAAATTGTTGAGTGTATCAGAGACAATGACATTGTAAATCACGAGAACATCACGTGCAACTCTGACCTTCTTGTTCATTACAATCAATCAAAGGCTATTTTATAATGGAGCATATGCAATTGTACAACAAAACCCAAAGTATGAGACACTTTGATTATAGTGCATTTCTTAGACTAATTAATTATTAATGTTATTATCAATAATATTGTCTCTTTGCTTTTGCCATTTTTTTTTTAAAATGTTGGAAATCTACCTTCAAATTATCTGATTCTGATTTAAACGGGATAAGTAAAAATCCTCGCTATTTCAGACTCTTATAAAAAATACATTCATTGAATTCAAATTCAGGACCTGACAATCAAATCATAAACCATTTACCATCAAACCAGACCGCGGGGACTTTTTTAGGATTTCATAAAACTTTGGATGCTTAACTCTATTTTGAAAATATAATTTTGTACTTCTGCATGGAAGCAACCGCAATGTGTGACACCACAAAATTAGACTCATTTGACTAACAAAATAAGTTTTGAGTAAATGAAAACGCCTTGGGGAAATTTATAGAAATAACCTAAAATTAGAATGGCTCACTTATTATAACCTAAAATTGATATGTCGTCCACCACTTTGTCTAGTGCAATAGTTTACTTAGGGATATTATTTCTGAAATGCTCATTTTTACTATTAAAATAAGAAAAAAATTGAGCAATATTTATTTATATATTTTAGTAAATTCACCCTAATTTGGCTATTTTTGTAATTTCACCCAATGCCTTTAGTCAGCATCAGCTCTTATGAACGGATTGTGAAATTGAAATAGTTCTATGATGAAAATACGCATATAAATAAATGAATGAGTAACATGTTTTTTTTTTTTTTTTTTTTTGGTCTTTATAAGTTGTAATATTGTTATGAACATCTTATTGTAATCTTAATTAATTTATCTTACCAGTTAATCAAATCTAAACAAATTGATTTGCAAATTCTCACGGTTTAATTAGGCCGGTCATGAAAATTAACTGAAGTAACTAAGCCCATAATTCAAATCAATCGATCAACTTTCATGAGATATGTATATGTTGGCAAACACTTAAAATAATAAATGGACAGAGTAAGGCATCAAAATCGTGATTAAGGATGGTAATAGGGTGAGTTCGAGGTAGGAATCATGATCCCTGAAACATGAACCTGAACC
>SKCR01010884.1:0-99183 GCA_019454045.1 Zanthoxylum bungeanum | reverse complement strand
GTTATGGGGCAATTCGGTAATTACCAAGAAATTTGATTTCATGTGTAATTTTTCAGAATTTGATAATTGGGTAATTAAATAAACAAGTTTATTTAATTGATCCAAGAAAAATTTTGAAATCGGAAAATTTTGATTTTCCGCGTTTCCGCTGCATTACCGTATTCCTCCATAAAACCCCAACAAGCATAATGTTGTAACCCCGACCCATATCCTCGGGTCGGTACATCGAAACAAGTGACGTCATTCCTTGCATCTACTAACAGATCGGGTCGGTAGAATAGTCTTCACTTCCTTCACCTTCTCGTCAAAAAGGTCAAGTCAACATTAAGCCATTTGGTCGCTTTAGTTAGGAGCATGTAAAAATATTGAGAAATAGTTTCCCTTGATGATAGTCTGAACTGTTATGATTTGACTGTTATGATTTCCTTCTAACTTGTATCTTATAATGATCACATTCCTCGGGTGTATGTGATTGTGCCTCTGCTAGTCCATTCCGAGTCTCCTTCATTGTGCTTCAAAGCCAAAACCGACTTCCTCGGGTTGATCTTCAAATGTAGCTGAATTTGGACCTTGGGTTAGATCATCTTCTTCGCAAAGATTTTAGGCCTCATTTTGGTAAGTGAAATTCCCTTAATAGCCTTCTTCATATTTCGAATCTTCTCGGATCCGAAAATCACCATCAACATTTGTCCCCTAGTTCTCGGTATCAACGAGTCTGTGAGTTGGTGCCGGGAACTTCAAAAAATAATGTTTTGGATTGTCCCTTAGATCTCGGGTCTCAATCCTGCTATCAATCAAACTGCATCATCTTCAGGTCTAATGAGCATTCATATGGTCAAAAGATCATGTTTTGTGATGATTTCTTCATTAAATGCCTCTCTAGGGCTCTTAAACTGCCCTTTGGAAGTTGTGTTGCCATCATGATCCTCTTAAATTCCTGTCACATCATTCTAGGGCTCTCTCCACTTCGTCTCCCCAGATGACACGCGTCGCGCATCTATGACTTGCGCGTCAAAATCGAGTATAATTGGATCTTAACTGAAAAGTCGCTCCAATCTCGTCATTCCATCTGAATTCAACTATGTGAGATATTCATCACACATGTCACCAATCATACCCTCCGTCTTCCATCGAACGGTCAGAATCAAACTGAGTAGCCTATTTAAAGGCCATTTTACTCCATTTTACTCTTTTAACACTTCGTCTTCTCCAAAGAAATTGCAACAAAGCTCATATGCCTTCTGCAGCTTGTTGGGGGGGGGGGGGGATCTCCTTAAAGTCCACCACGAGACCAGGGCCAGGGTGTAGAAGGCAACCGAATTTGGAGGCCACTACAGGGGCCTCTTTAAATCCTCCTCCTTGGCCTACTCGGGCCTAATCCCGAGCACTCCACCACTCCAGTCGAGGCAGGATGGTAGGTTTTGACTGAACCGCTAACCTCATGTTTGTTGTCTTAGTATTTTTTTCTTCTTGCTTTTCCCTCTTTCTTCTTTATGTTCTAAGTGTTTGCTTCTTTTTGCAGGATTTTCTGGCTCCCGAACTCATTTTCAGTGCGCTCTGAAGATGCTACGAGCCTCCCGGGACGAGTCTAGCAGTTCTCGACCCCGAATGACAACTCCCATCCCGCCAGAAGCCAGGCGGAAGTCTGCCCATTCCGCTGCCGCACCGTCACCAGAGCCTTCAAGTGCTCCACCATCCGCCATAATCTCGACCTCTTCAGCCCAACCTACACAGGCCCAATCGGTCGTTCAGACTACAAACATCTCCAGACCAGTCCAAGCCGCAATCGCTCCCCCTACCGACCTATATCTCTATTATATATATATATATATAATAGAGATAGCTTTTTGTGCTATGTATATAAATTTGAGACAACCGTAAAATTGATGAGACAGTTGTTTACAAATCATCTGAGGAATAAAGTATGAATTAGGGTTAGGATATGAGGAATGATACACAATTGTTTATGAATCAAAACATATATACAAATTAGTTTCTCCAAATTATTAATGCACACGGTATATAACGTAAAAGTCAGGAGAAGTTAGTTTGTGTTTACTTTTACATTTGGAAAATAACAAACATTTCCTTTTTCGTTTTTGGATGCAAAGTTCATATAAATCCATTTTTCAACATTAATTGCATAGAGTCATAGAGAGCAAGCAACTAAAATTTCTTTTTCCTCCAAAGGTGCTACCAAGATTTGGAATAGAAAATTTTTTACTACCATATATTCATGGGTTTCGAGAGATGAAGCTGCCTTCACAATAGCATATATATTTTTAGGTATGGCAAAAATGTCAAAATTTCTGCCGATACAAAGACTCAAATTCGTAATTAAAATTTTCGGATCCGAGTGAGATAAATTCATATCCGTAAGGATACGGATATGGATCCATACAGGTTTAGAATTCCAAGTATCTATATTCATATTTTTTTTTATTTAAGTTAAAAAAAAATTAAAAATATAAATATAATAAAATGGTGTGTGGGAAAGAGAGTGTAACAGATGATTAAGATTAAGAGAGATAATGTATCCAAATGCTATCTTTATGTGGCTTAATTGACATCATTTCATTATAATCTAATGATTGATAAATAATCATTTCATTATAGAATCTCTATAAAAATGTAAAATGAAAACTACCAAATAAATTAATGAATAAAATCATTTCATTATAAACAAATTAAATAACATAATCTTAATCTCTCTATAAATTTTATAATACCGTATCGAAAGCACGATCACACACTAGTATAAATATAAATGTAAAAAAAAAAAAAAAATCAAAAATCCGTATTGAGTATTTCTGGATCCACACTAGATATAGCTGAAAATGAAATCTTGTCCATATCTAGATTTTCACATCCTAACTTATTTCCTCACGTGCGTTGAATTAGTTAGTAGCGTGTCATTTTAAACCTCAATTCGTCAACTTTAGAATATGCTGCACGAAATCACTGAGGAAAAGTCAGAGCTAATTAATTATAAATTAAGAAAGAATACATGCATGAAGCACCTGAATCTCACAACTCACGAGATAAAAAAACCAGACACAAATCAATATAGTTGATGGCGTCTCTCTTAATTCCATCCTCTTCTTCAATCACCACCACCAATTCTTTATCTCCATTTAGCAAAAAAACATCCCAGCATTCAATTGTTAGTAAGCTTAGACCCTCCTCCATTGCAAAAGTAACAACATGCAAAGCCACAACAAATGAGCAAAACCCTAGTTCAAAAGATGGACAAAGTAGCACTACTTCTCTAAACAAATTTGATAGAAGAGATGTCCTTGTTGGTTTAGGAGGTCTCTATGGAGTAGCTAATCTCTCTTCTGATCCATTTGCCATCGCTGCCCCGATTTCGGCTCCGGATGTGAGCAAATGTGGGAGGCCCGACTTACCTGCCGGGGCAAAACCCACCAACTGCTGCCCACCAGTATCTAGAAATATCATTGACTTCAAGCTCCCTCCGTCTAATTCCCCATTGAGAATTAGGCCGGCGACGCATCTAGCCAATGATGCTTACATAGCCAAATATAACAAGGCTATTGCGCTCATGAAAGCTCTCCCTGCCGATGACCCGCGTAACTTCATGAGTCAAGCGAACGTTCATTGCGCTTATTGTGATGGGGCTTATGACCAAGTTGGGTTTCCAAATCTTGAAATTCAAGTTCACGACTCATGGCTATTTTTCCCATTTCATAGATATTATTTATATTTCTATGAAAAGATCTTGGGGAAATTGATTGATGATCCAACTTTTGCTTTGCCATTTTGGAATTGGGATTCCCCTCCTGGCATGCAAATGCCTTCCATGTTTACAAACCCTAAATCACCACTTTATGATAAGTTACGTAATGCAAGTCACCAGCCGCCAACTCTACTCGATCTTGATTACGATGACGATTCTGATGAGACCCCAACAAATAAAGATCTATTACTTTCCAGTAATCTTAAGATCATGTACAGGCAAATGGTGTCTAATGGCAAGACTTCTCAGCTTTTCCTAGGAAATCCATACCGTGCCGGTGATGAACCGAATCCAGGACCCGGTTCCATAGAGAACATTCCACACGGGCCGGTTCATTTATGGTGTGGCGATAACACGCAGCCTAATCTTGAGAACATGGGGAATTTCTACTCAGCTGCCAGAGACCCTATTTTCTTTGCTCATCACTCCAATGTTGACCGCATGTGGGCGATTTGGAAGACATTAGGAGGCAAGCGAACCGATTTCACTGATCCGGATTGGCTTGACTCGGCTTTCCTTTTCTATGATGAGAATGCAGATCTTGTTCGTGTTAAGGTTCGTGATTGTCTTGATACTAAAAACCTAGGCTATGTTTATCAAGATGTCGATATTCCATGGCTAAAAACGAAACCAACACCTAGAAAATCAGCCAGTAAGAGAGTGGCTAAGGGTTTTGGAGTAGCACAAGCAGCTGAGTTGAAAAGAGATTTGGTTCCAGGAAGTGGGTTCCCTCTAGTTTTGGACAGAGTTATAAGCACAGTAGTTTCGAGGCCGAAGAAATCAAGGAGCAAAAAGGAAAAAGAAGATGAAGAGGAGGTTTTGGTGATTGATAAAATCGAGTTTGAGAGAGATGCGAGGGTGAAATTTGATGTGTATATTAATGATGAAGATGTGTTCCCGATAAGGCCTGAGAATAGTGAGTTTGCGGGGAGTTTTGTGAATGTGCCGCATATGCATAAGCATGGGAAGAAGATGAAGACTTGTTTGAGGTTGGGATTGACAGATTTGTTAGAGGATTTGGGAGCTGAGGATGATGATTCTGTGGTTGTGACTTTGGTGCCAAAATATGGAAAGGGTATTGTTAGCATTGGTGGCATCAAGATTGATTTTGCCCAAGATTAATTGATCAACTCGTTATGAATTTATTATTTCAATAAGATGTTTCTTTTGTCTTATTTCTTATTTTATATTTCTAGACACCAAGAAGAAATGGGAAAACTATTGAAACTGCATGTAATTTGGATGTTGATCATTGTTGCAAATACCATAAGATCTTTAAAAGATGAGTACTCGATTAAAATTCTATAATTTCATGTTTAAATTGTTAGATATGGCGTAACACAAGCTATTTCTTAATTACCAACTATAAGATACTAATTAAATTTTATTTATGAAAAAGATAACTTAAAAGATAAGACGTTTACGTATTACCCTATGCTTCCAAATAAACCATTAAATGAAGCCTAAAGTTAGAATTCTAAGTCATTTAAGAAATGACGTTAAGTTGCCTATCCAAAAAATAAATTATAATATATAAATTATACATTTTTAACATCTTTTATATAAGGGAAAACGACAATGACACATTCTTATATAATTTGATGAAATAGTCACAGATATTTCTGTATTTTTAAAAATAATTACATAGATTAATTTTTATCTAATTATGTCAAAATAAAATACATTTGTATCATTATATTTAATTGACATAATTATCTATAAAAACCTATATAATTATTTCTAAAATCAAATATTTATGTGACCATTTCGTGAAATTAAGAGCTACCATAACAATTTTTTTTTTTTGAAATCGTTGGAAATCTCATTGTCAAATCACCTCTTCCGAGCTTAAGCGAAGCAAATAAAATTTCTGACTGTCTCAGGCTCTTACAAAAAACACATTCACTGGATTTGAACCGGGACCTCAATATGAGATCCTGAATTATACACCATCAAGTCACGTCCTTTGGGTACTACCATAACAGTTCTTTCCCATGTAAGTAAAGATTGCTTTTTAAAAAAAATACAATAAAAACAACTTAGCCCAAAACGATATCGTTTCAACTGTATTTTGATCCCTTATTTGTCCCGTCTCCATTCAGAAATTCATATGTAAAAAGCATCCCGTTTTGAAACAATGAAGCAATAAAGCTGAACGGCATCGTTTTACTGTTGGGAAAGGAATAGAAGCGCTCACCGGGGTACATACTTTGATAGCTCAAATTAACATAGTACGAAAATTAAAATTCACGGCAGGATCGAGAATTCTGATAGTGCATGGCCCACCGATTCTCCGACTACATTCCTAATTCCTAATATATCGATGTTTATCATGATATGAGCTCCAGTTGCATTTAACTTTTTCTCTTCTTCTCTTCTTCTTCTTCTTCTTCTTTTTTTTTTTTTTTTTTTTTTTTTTTTTTCCTAGATTTTTCAAGCATTAGACAGGTGACCATTTTAAATATTTATGCATTTCGATGAATAAGAAATCAAAATGGCCCCTGTGGCCAGAATTCGAATCCAGCATTTCTGGTAAGAAACTTGTGCAGTCGGGTTTTACTGGCTTAACCTCCAGTGGATTGACGGCGGAGTTTAATGTTTCAAAAAAAAATCAAAATCAAAATGGAGTGCTTACTTTCTTCTCGGTTTCACAGTGGCTTCAAGGTTAGGGTTGGCTATCAATGGCGGCGCTTTATACCATATTAACGGTGAGATTGTGCAACTCTTTAGGGTCTGTTTGGTTCAACGGAGGGGAGGGGAGGGATTTTAATGGAGGGGAGGGAAGGGGAGGGATTTTAATTAAATATATGTTTGGTTCAACGGAGGAGGGGAGGGGAGGGGATGTGAGAGTTTTTAATTAAATATATGTTTGGTTAAAGAAGAGATGAGAGAAATTTTAAAACTAATTTACTATTTTATCCTTATAGCATTTTATAAATAAATTTAAAACAATATAGGCTTATATTATCTTTGAATTAAACAAATAATAAAATTAAAATTAAAAGCTCTACATAATACGTGTTATTAAAAATAAAATTAAAACAAATATAAGATAAGAGAATAAAAAGAATTGAATGGTGAAGCAAATATAAGAGAGATTTGTAATTAAGAAAATTTTGGATTTTAATGTATAAGTAGGGATAATTTAGTAAATGCATTTAATATTTAATTGCTCACTTTTGCTCCCCTCCAAAAGCCCCCACTTTTGGAGGGGAGCAAAAATTGACTTAGGAGGGATTTTGCTCCCCTCCCCTCCCCTTCCCTCCCCTCCAAAAAATTGAACCAAACAACTATAATTTAAAATAATCTCTCCCCTCCCCTCCCCTCCAAAACCCCCCAACCAAACATAGCCTAAAAGACTAATTTTGACCAAGGCAATGTTGAGATGGCTACATGTCAAGTATGATACGAAAATGCTAATATTCGTAACTGTCTCGTTCAATTAAAGGGAATAATAATGTTCACCGTTTTGCTTTACGATTCATATTTTATAACACTTAATATAAAATATGAGGGGAGGAGAGAGTTTTTAATTAGTTATATGTCTGGTTCAAGAAGGGAGATGAGAGATTTTAAATCTAATTTACTATTTTATCTTTGTCGTCTTTTATAAATAAAATTAAAATAATATAGGCTTATATATCTTTGAATTAAACAATACCTAATACGTGTTATTAAAAATAAAATTAAAACAAATATAATAGAAGAGAATAAGAAGAATTGAATGGTGAAACAAATATAAGAGAGAATTGTAATTAGGACAATTATAAGTATGGATAATTTAGTTAATGTATTTAAAATTTTAATTGCTCACTTTCTCTCCCCTCCAAAACCCCCACTTTTGGAGGGAACTAAAATTGACTTATGAGGGATTTTGCTCCCCTCCCATCCCCTTAAAAAAATTGAACCAAACAAACATAATTTAAAATAATATCTCCCCTCCTCTCCCCTCCCCTCCGAGAAAATCTTTAGTGCAACAGTGGTACCACGTCATCCATGCAACAAGCCAATCATCTATTGCCACGCGTGCTAAAAAAATTAAAAAACAACTAAAAAATAGGTATTAAATTACACATGTCATTTTTTAATTCGCTGGTGATACCACGTCACTCATACCATTGTTGTACCAAAGATTTACTCCCTCCGAGAAAATCTCCCCTCCAAAACCCCCCAACCAACACACTCTTATTGTTACTTCTTGAACCACTATTAAATTTTATGGTAAAATGTATTCTGACTGCTTTCTATAGAAGCAGTTGACAAGTGCTTTTCAAAAAAAAAATGCTTTCCACATCCTCAAATGTAGCTTTACTCTTTGGCATGGAGATGTCATGGGGCATTCATTAAATTGTCAGTACTGACATATTTTCCTCCCAATTATATTTAATTCTAATGGTCTCTTTCTTATCTAGTGAAAAAGATCGAAAGAGAAAGGTGTTGATGTATTTCATGATAGATAATCAGTATTAGAGATTCAATGATGACCAGGCACCATCAGATGGTATTGTTGTAATAAAAGCAAAGCATATATTAATTTACATGATCATGATCATCCCTTTAGCGCATCCAAGGTATATATTGCCGATAAGGATGTCAATGCTGGAGTTTAGCTTCCATATTCCCAGCAGAGATGTGGAACTCTTCAAGCAGTTCTAATTCCTAGTACTTCTAAAATAATAACTCAAACAAAAGTGGTACTAACAAGGCCTCTCAAAACTGATGCTTCAATACAAGGTATAAACTGTACAATGTACTTAATCATGCGCTATATTGTGAGTTGTTAAGCATTTAGATAGAATTAATCACTGATGGTTAGGATCAGCCTCGATTTCGTGAGCCAATTCTCTGGTCAGATTGTCAGCACGATCATCGTGCCCACCAGCAAAAGTATAAACCCGAAATGCAAACTGAAATGCTCTCCAAAGCATTTTAACAGATTCCTTTTTTCGTCCTTCATCTTTGTTTCCACTCACATCTGCTAATTCTGCTTCCCTAGTTTTCAGCTTTAGTGCTAACTCCATGCAGTTTGAGGAAACATCCACCATTAGTTCTTTGATTTTGATGAGGATACTGAAGTCAAAATGGATGTTATGACTTTGAAATTTTTTGGATTCTTCGTCTTTAGTTCTCTCCAAGGCTTCGATATCTCCTTTGATCTGTGTTTTATTCATTTTGGTTATTTAATCATGAAAATGCAGGGATGGATGAAGATAAATGGTTTATGTCTGAGAACCAAAAGTTACCTTGTTGAAGTAATGTTCAACCTTGTCAAGGAGCTGTCCCAAGGGAGCCACTATCTTCCAATTCTGCAATTCAGTAGACATTGCATCCAACTTTGAGTATAGTGCTGCTGCCATTCTCAATGCTTCCAACTTCTTTGAAGGGAATCCTTCAAATCTTGCTAGCACCTGCATAGCAGAGCATTGCAGGTTATGGTCAGAAAGTGATAGAATGCACTTCAATGGCAATTGATAGCAGTCAAATTATGGAAAACAGGCAAAATTTATTGACCTGAGATTCATCTGTTAATTTCTCTAGAATTGATTCCACGTGTTTATGGAAGTTGAGCAGCTCAGCCATGTCCTTTGTCTGGAAAGTACTAATGGAAGATTTCAACTCTGTAATTGATTTGGCATGCTTTTCAACATCTTCTTCAATTTGTTGGAAGTATGCCGATCTGAGAGATACCCAAAATACAATATCTTGGCTTAATTTATAGTTTTTATTTCTGCCAGGTCCTTCAAAAGCAAAATAGTTCATGTGGTTTACCATCGGAAGTGGAGTTGTTGAAAAGCATACCTCTTTGTCATCTCTGCTAGTGCATCAGCCATTCCTTCCTTTCCACCAGCTGGAGCCACAGCTCCCCTACTTTTTCTCCCACCATGTGATTTACTTAGTTCAGTTCCTTCCACTTTTCCTCTAAGAATTCTATACAAATTACCCATTTGACTTGACCTCTTCAATTTAGTAGCTTTCTTGGGGCGCAAAGACCTTCCCGCACCAAGTGCCGGAGGTGGAGGAGGAACTGCTCCATTAGCAAGTGGCATGGGTGGCGGCATTGCTGATCCTTTTAGAGGCATCATGTGTGGGGGGGGAGGTGGTGCAGCTCCTGATGTTCCAGGCGGTGAAGGTGATGTTGATGATGCAGATCCTAACATTCCAGGCGGTGGAGGTGGTGGTGGTGCTGGTGCAGGTGGTCCTGATACTTGAGATGGGGGTGGTGGCATTGCTGATCCTTTTAAAGGCATCATGGGTGACGGGGAAGGTGGTGCAGCTCCTGATGTTCTCCTCGACGGTGGCGGTGGTGTTGATGATGAAGATCCTAACATTCCAGGCAGTGGAGGTGGTGTTGATGATGCAGATGCTAACATTCCAGGCGGTGGAGGAGGTGGTGGTGCTGCAGGTTCTGATATTCGAGATGTGGGTGTTGGCATTGTTGATACTTTTAAAGGCATCATGGGTGGTGGGGGAGGTGGTGCAGCTCCTGAAGTTCTAGGCGGTGGCGGTGATGGAGGTGGAGGTGCTGCCACATGTCCTGATGTTCGAGCTGGGGGTGGTGGTGGGGGAGGCATTCGTCGTGCTGTTGTAACATTTGGCTGTAATGGGGGTGGGGGTGGGGGTGGTGTTGGTGTTGGTGTTGGTGTTGGTGAGGTTGATATAGTTGTATGCAACACAGGTGTCGTTGATGAGGGAGGTGGTGCAGCTCCGAGCATTCCAGACAGTGGCGGCGGTGGAGGTGGTGCAGCTCCTAGCATTCCAGGCAGTGGCGGCGGTGGAGGTGGTGTTGACGGTACAGATCCTAACATTCCAGGCGGTGGAGGTGAAGGGGCTGCCGCAGGTCCTGATATTCGTGATGGGAGTGGTGGTGGGGGAGGCATTGGTCGTGGTGTTGTAATATTTGGCTGTAATGGGGGTGGCTGTGGAGGTGGTGTTGGTGTTGGTGAAGCTGATATAGTTGTATTCAACACAGGTATCGTTGGTGGAGTGGGTTGTAGTGATTCTACACTTGGCGTTTGAATTTTAGTGCTGTCATCTTTTACTTCCTCAATAGGATCTGTTTTTTTCACTTCTGAATCACTATTTGCATCCTGCACTTGTTCCTCAGTAATCCTGTTCTTTTGAAATGAAGAATTTCTGGGATCCTGAATGCGTAAATGTGGAAGCATGTGGAAAGCGAGGCGCTTTACATCAATGGGGTTCAGTTTCCCCACTGCTTGAACTCTGAGAGACATCAGAAGAGGGGAAGTATGTGATGCATTTGCTGCTTTTATCAATTCTGGGAGTACTGAGGTTGGGGTCACTGGCGAGGCACATAAAGAGTTGTAGCAACTGTCCGAATTTGACTCCACTATTTTCCCGTAAGTGTTAGATTCTGGACTTGAAGATTTCTTCTCATATCCATCCTCCATCGTATCAAAATTTTCTGCTGTTAATTTCATCAAGGAATCCAGTGTTCCTATTATATTTTCAACTACAGAAGGCCAAAAAAAAAAAATAGCAACTTTAGTTAAGTTCAAAATATCAAGGACTAATAGGGTTCTATTTTGGTGCCGAAAATCTTAATCGAAGTCTTTTTGACAGAACCAATAAAGAAACCCTAGTTCATGAAAAATATATTTAATAAATAAAAGTGAACACTTTTTTATAGTAAAATCCTAAAAGTCCGAATAGTCAAATATTAATTACTATAGTATAATAAAATCTTAAAAAACAAAGTCTATAAAAAATGGACAGATACTGCAACTACATCTAATGAAGAGATAGAATATACCAAGTTGGTCTGGATTGATGTGTACATCACATTCAAAGAAGTCTGAATCTTGATCCATTCTCCATGAATCTTCAATCCATTTCAAAGTCTTGTAGAAGTTTGCCAGAATCTGTTTTCAGGATTCACTTTAAGTGTATTAATTTGCTATTCGCAATGCCACAGTAGAAGTAAATAACTATTATGATCTTATTCTTTCTGAATTGGTCAACCTGATCCATAGACGCTCCTTTCAATTTTGATACTTGAATCCTGGGACTCATTTCAGGGTACATATATTGCAGATCTTTAATTGTTCTTATCATCAGCTGCAAGGAAACAAAAGTGTGGGAAGATTCAACAAGTACTCTTAATTGATTCAAAGGTATGCTTGATACAGCAGCGTAATCAGAACATTGATTTAATGGGAGTAAAATTTGATTTCACAAATATATCTCACTGACAAAGCAGAAAATAAATTTTCAGATTGATCGGGGAAAACTAGCCGTTAGTGACTCTGCCATAGTATTAGTTGTTGGTAGCTAAATTGAGATGGATGGAGGTGAAGAATGTACCTGAGCTAAGGACTTTGAGCTATCAGAAGGAGGTAAATCAATGGTATCTCTGAACTGCATGATCTTCTTCTTAAGATTTGCCATCAATTTTAAGTTTTTGGGACACCCAGGTGGCTTGACTATCTTCACACCTTTTACTTCCTTCCCCTTCTCCTTGTTGCCTTTCACCATGTTCAGAATTTTTTTACCCTGTCAAGATTGCTTGTCAATACCAAATGGCTAACCCACACGTCCATGATCTTTTGTTTTAGATTTCAATCTAACCTGCTTTGGAAACAACACTATAATGATGCTCTGAGATATGCTTTTGTTTGCTCTATAGAATGTTGAATGAAGTAAAAGAGAATTTGAATTTATTTTTTTTGTTTGAAGATTTACATTGTTGTTGAAATATATGACATTTTCTTAAAAGTTTATAAATCCGATACAGGGGCAAGCTTGGACTTAAAGTCGGCTTCTAAATCTAAATAAAATTTTAATTTTTAAATGTATAATATGAATTTTATATTTCTATCTTTTTATCGACAATGGTTTCATTTTAAGAATTCGTCTATGGCCTCTAAAATTTAGGACAACTTTTGGCCATCCAGGCCAGATAGCATGTTCTTGGTTATAAATACCAAGAAACAGAAGATTGATGAATATGAAGATAAATCGAGAAACTTTGGATGTTAGGGATCAGAATCTTACCTCAAATTTGCAGTGCTTGCGCCTAAACAGCAATGGAGACAAACCGCATAATCTAGCCGTGGCCATAGAGCTTTATATCTGCAATGCTAAATCTTTATATGAAGTTTATGATTTTGTTTTTGTTTTTGTTTTTGTTTTTTAATCTTATTTGTTCTTGTTTTCTTCTTTTGTTTTTGTTTTTGTTTATTATTTTAAACAGAAGTGTTGATGTAGCTGAGAATGTCAACAGAAAATTTTGAAGACATGGTGGTGCAACAAAACAGAGCAGATAGAAATGGAATGCAAGCTCAAAAATACAAATATGTTCAGGGAATTCAGCTTATAGAAATACCAAATGGGCATAAAAAATTATGTCTGCTAACATAACTGGGAACTTTCTCCATGAAAGAGAAAGCCAATGGTGAAAACAGAAGCTTGGCTTTTTTAAGGCCAAAAAAGTTACAGCTCCTGTCTTGTTGGCAGTTAGTTAGTTATATTTCTGGTTTACTGTCTCAATTTTTATGGGTAAGTTTTTCATTTGCATGCAAATCCAATCCCTTAATTACAGGAGTAATGTTAGCTTTTAACAGCCTGTCAGTTGTGCAAGAAGAGGTGGCTAATTGATTTCTATTTTATGTCATTTTAGATTTATTTTTCTTTATTTTGGGCTAAAATTTAGAACAATTAAATTCTTTATCTGAAAACATTATCTTATCGGAAAAACCGTGCCCGTGTTCATTGCATTGGATAATAATAATAATAAAAAAAAAATAGTAATCCCAGATCGTCATTAAAAAAATTCTGACGATAGAATTTCATTTTTCTAACATACACTTTCACACAGTCTAAAAATACACACTAAATTAAGAGTTTAATTACTAAACACGCTATAATTGACTTCTTAATCCATAACAGTGTATAAACAGAAAATAAGAGATGCGTAGTTTTAGCATATTTTATTTTTAATAATTTCTAAAATACACATAACAAATATACGATTATACCGTCACCAGATTATGCCAATTACAAAACAAATTGAGGATAAGGATCAACAAATAACTATAGCAATAACTATACAATAAAAAATGAAGCACATTGATGGAAATGAATAATCTATGGCAACTTGTGTAAAGCAATTAAAACTTCAAAATCTGTAACCTTGGAGCCATTTTCTTAAGTTGTTCTGATTTTTACGGAACCAATTCTGTTCGTCTCTCGAGTCGTGGCAGACTTAATGGGACCTTTAGCTGTTTTATGTTGCAATGGTGCTTTCTTGGTTGCTGCCGGAGCAAGTCCATTAGCTGCCGTTCTCTCAGCAATTCTTTTTTGCCGTTCAATCGACAAATCCTCTATCTTTTTCCGAATCTCTTCTTCCTGCTCACAAGCATGTATCATGAAGTTAAAAAGGAATGCAAAATGCATAAAGGTAATCAAGAAAAATACAGTTCATGTTATGCAATTATATTCCAATCACTACCTTCTCCAACTTGCTCTTCTGAACAGGAGGCCTACTCACAAGAGATGGTTTCCTACTCTTACATATGAGCTCGGATTTGCTCTTCCCAAGTGATCCCCGTGGAACTTTAGACTTCGCTTCTTTTCCTTGACTTTTCGCTCCACTAATTTCATTATTCTTGACAATGTTATCCTCAGAATTTGGAGAGAGCTTATCATCAGCACCTGAGCACCTCTTATTAGCTTCTTCGAATGGTACATCGATTCCATAATCCATACTCCAAGAATCCTTGGAAGATTGAAATTCAGATTCTCTTTCAAGCACCATACAAAGGTCATTAGGTTCATATACTTCGCGCATATCTTTTGAACCATTTGCAGCTCCATCTCCAGGAGAGGCAGCTGAAGTTAGGTCAACATCCATGCTTATATCAGTTTTCCATTGTGGTTCATATAGATCATCAGTTGCTGATCGAGCCTGTATCATGACGGAATCATCAATAAATACGTCTTTCCTGTGTTTCTCATGGTGGAAATTATCACCCACTGGCAAAATAGAGTCGCCATCAAAGATTGTTTGCCCGTTGGTTCCTTTTTCGGTCTCTGCTTTTCCAGAGTGACTGACAATAAACCAATCTTCTCCCTTCACTGTCTTAATTGTGGATGATTCAGAAGCACAAGTAGATAATATATCCCCAATGCCACGACCTGATTCTTCCGATCTCCGAGAAAATAACAAATCCACATCAGTACAATCCCCTCTTTTCAAGACTGAGCGGAAATTCTCCCCATTTTCAAAATCGTCCAACTTGACTCTTCCTTCACTTCTTCCCTCCCTCTCCATTACCACAAAGGAATCGGTGGCAATTATCTGTTTCATTGGAACTTTTTCCGACTCCAGGTCCACAGCAGAGCTGGTTGTGGAAGAAATACCAACTTCAAAGCTTTTGATTATTAAATGTTCATCTTCTACATCCACGGGGCACAAAGTTTCAACCCTGTTAACAGTCTCCTCTTCATCTCTCATGAGAAGATTCTGGAAAGCATCCCAGTTATCTTTTCCATTTCCTTTCTTAGATGAATCTTCAACAGAGTTATCATCAAAATCTTGGTCACTAGCATCATTTGATCCATTTGAAACAAGGAGTCTCTTGTTAGCATCTCTTTTTTTATGACGACTCAAGTTTGCCTTTCCTGACTTCTTCAACAATCCAACTGCGTCATCTACCTTCTTTTTGAGCGAGTCTTCATCAAGGAACACATCATCTTCTGAAGAAGATTCATCAGAGTCTCCACCCTTTTCTCCACTTCTCCTCTTCGGAGTAATGTAATTGATATTGCGAATGACGACTGTTTTGGAAGACTTCTTCCTATGTTTTTTTTTGTATGAATGCTCTGAAGAATTCTTGTTGTCTTGCTGAATGTTTGAATCCGAGTCACTCTCAAAGTCTGAATGACTGGATTCAGTTTGTGGGTCTTCCCCTGAGGATTCAGAATCTTTTTTGTTGTGAAATTTTTCCTTTCTTGAAGATGACTTCTGCTTGCTACGAATATTAGCTTCGAGACCTTTCATGTTGGGAGGCCACTGCATATTTCCTGCATAGTGAGGATGCATAGGAGGAGGAAAAGGATAACCTTGATATGGAGGCAACTGATGAATAGGGCCTTGAAAACTGTACATGTACGGAGGTAATTGGTTTTGCCATGTCACTGGAGCTTGAACTTTTTCACCTGATGCATGTAAGTTGTCATCTGCACATTAAGTTTTTGACATCAGAATATAGCCAAGTGTTTTTTTGCGCACAGTTTGTATAGTTACTGCCTGTAAGTACGAGCTGATGCACATTCCAATATCAGAAAAGATGTTTCAAGAAAGATATGTTTTCACAATTGTGCCAGTCAAGCAAATAAGGGCAAAAAAAAGAATGTACATGTAATACCTTGTTTGCCGTCTGAACTTGCATTACTTGCGGTGGAGTCCTTTGATGCATCCCCAGACACATCTACTTTGGTAAAATTTAACAAAACATTCTGACTAGGGGCACTGGTTTCATTTGTAAGTACAATGCCAGATGTTCCCAAAAATGACAGCTCAGCAGGCGTGCACGCCTTCATTGCTGCTAATTCTTCCATCCAAAGACCATCTCCATGCTTTTTTTTCCATAATTCCTTGAAATTTATGCATGCTTCCCTGCAGATAAGTAATAATGGCTAAGGCTCAAGCAGGCTAGGAATTAGAATACTGGCACAACGTTCACAACTGAGGAAGGCCAATTGTACAAGATGAGTATATGTGACCCACTTTTTGCAAAAGAAACTAAGTAGAATAAACCAACCATTATTATTGGAAATTCGACCAGTGTGAGGAGCATTCATTCTCTTATTTATGCACAAAGATCATGAAAATGGAATAATATACAGATAACTAATGAGTTCCACAAGTTCAAATTTTTTAAGAAAAAGTTTTTTTTTTTAAAAAAGGTAATCATTAGCTGTTGTTAATAATGTATCATTTTTTAGTTGTCTAAATTGCATTTAATTGTAGAGTTTCAAACAGTTCAGACCTTAACCGTGAAGCTCCATAGGCATCTGCAAATGAAATGAGATCATCTATGTTGTCCATTTCGAATCCAGCAACAAGCCCTCGGGCAAAAGCCATTGCTTGCTCCTTTCGAAGCAAAGCTCTTCGAGTTTCCAATAGACGCTGAAGTTGGATCCTAGTCATTCAAAAAAAAAAAACTGAATAATCAATGACAATAATGCTTGATGGACTGAGTGTGAAGCACCTCATTCCCCAACTTAATTCATGTAAAAGATAAGATTACTTGGAATTCTCTTGTTGTACAGAATCATTGCCTCTCTCAAGTTCACCTTTCAGCTGGAGGAAACGAGAAGAAGAAACTCAAAAGAATTATATGACTTTCTGACAAAATCACCACTAATCAGCAAATGAATTGGAAAAATCTAATACCTTAGAGGAATCACAAGACTTCCATGTAATAACGTTAGCAACTGACCCACTTTCTGATTGAACAAAGTTAATTCAAAATCACAATATTTTAGAGGGGCACTGGTCTATAATGAACAAGTAAAGCAATTTTGAAAACAAACACAAATTTAGCCAACAATGTTTTTTAAGTCCTGAGCACACCTTGCTCCATTTGCCCAGGTTCATTAGCTTGAATTGTTACCTCGATCTGCAAAATTTCTTTTTCAATACCTACAAACCTCTCAAGAACAGCCGGTGTGCTAACAAACCGAACAAATCTGCCAAAATCAAAGAGGGTAAATCAGTTATAAACTATACTTAGATCCTTCTTTAAACATGTGTCTTTGGCTCAATACCAATTAAATAAACTAAACCAGATCAATGGCAATGGCAGAATTATGAGGCATACGGGGAATTTGAAACTAAAATCGTAAGAAATTCAGCATCTTTCAAATGGTAGTATAATTCATGGAAGAAATTAAAAATTATGTTGAATCATCTATTCATCAAGACAAACAGGCAATCTCCAAATTAAACAAAAGAAGCTACAAATGAGATCCAGAAGAGCTTCAAATTACCTCGCAAATGTAGCCTTGGTGAACCAGGGAGCAGCAGCATGGCTTGGTGGACGAAGAGTAATGGAGTACCCACCTTTGGAAATCTCATCTCTTGCAAATTTAAGGTGAGAAATGAATGGTTCAAATAACCCAGAAGCTAATTTCTCATTATTTCGTCCATAGAACAGCACAAGATCAAATCTTTACACACGATCAAACAAAAACATAACATAAGCACACTGTATAGTGCCATAAATAAAGTGTAAAAATGTCAAACATAATTGGGGTATCTTTAAAAAAAACAAACAAACCTTGTCCGAGTAGGGGTGAGTTGAAAGAGTGCATAGTCTAAGCGAGCAGCAGAGTCCATTGAAACAGAGAAAGTGACAGAAATGAAAGAATCAGAAATATTATTATTGCATGATAGATATTAGTTTGATTTTAGTTTAGAGAAAGTTGATGTTTTGCTTGAAATATAATCTTGGAATCAGACGAAAGTAAAGAGACTGAAGGAGTTTATGTTGTTTAGAACGTGGGCGGGCTATATCATAATAAGTTTTTGTCTAGTCGGTGGAGAAGCTAAACTGGACATTACATGAATGTGAATCAAAGTTCAAGTTGGCCAGCCAAAGATGACGAGGCTTCGCACATGTCTGTTCGATTGGGGCATCTGGGTAATTTGACCCACGTGGCCACATATGATTTGACATCAGTCCCCTCACTCTCTCTCTCTCTCTCTTTCTGTCTGTAAAGCTTCATATCAAACAAAGTTATTGGATTTGAGAGATGAAGAGGGTGATTTTGGTGTTGAATTTTGTGATTATGGGTTGGTTGAAATGTCGATTTTCATTGATTTTTTTCACAAGTCGAATTATTATTATTATTATTATTACTAATTTACTACTATTATACCGATAAATTCCATTATTTGGATTAGGTAAAAACCCGTAAAATTATACAACTTAATGGGAATCGTTATTTCATTTTTTTTTCTTCCATTTTTATAACATTTTTTTAAAAGCAAGTGGTAGTTATTTTTTATTTCCGACCGTATAAGGTCATCTCCAACCGAGCGACAAACTATTGCTCTAATAGAACGGCATTTTGCTGTTGCAAAATACAGTTTTGGTACAATATTGTGTATTGCTATAAAATATATTTAGTATTTTGTAAAAGAATTTAATAATTTATAATTACAAATTTACCCTGTATAATATTAATTATTCCAATTGTATCATTTTTATTATATTAAAGTGTTTATATAATAACAATTAACTCCTTAATTATTCCAATTGTATCATTTTTATTATATTAAAGTGTTTATATAATACGAAGTTTATGATATTTTTTATCTCGAATTCATAATTAGAATAGGAACAAGATCTATCTGGACGGATTGCCATCTTACCATATAGTAGTCACAATAGAAGACACTTGGCTGCTGTGCCCTTTATTAAACAACATTCTATTGTGTTATGATCCTATCATCACTTTTCATTGATCAATTTTCTTCTTGACTTGGACAAAAAAATAAATATTGAGATCATTTTTTTATTAAAATGCTTGAAAATCAACTCAATTACACCCTTTAGGATAATTAGATAATTAAGTAACGATAATTTTAATGGTAAAAAATAAATTAACGTAATATTATATGTTGAGAACACCTAAGGTTTTTCATATTAGCACAAGAAACAATTATATTTTAAAAACATGAAATTTGATATTTAGAGGTGTGGGCCGGCCCGGGTAGTTGGACTAACAGATTTCAAAATGGAAAATATCCAATTAATTAGATGGTAATCACATTTATTACAACATCATTCATATAATGGCAAATTTGACATTTAATAATATCTTTCATTTTGTCCCCTACCTTTGCTAAAGCGTAAAACAAATATCCCCAAATTAAAGATAATGATAACGTCCTTTACTTAGAGAGCTATGATTGTTTCTCACACGAATGAAAGCTCCCTTGCATCTACCAGTACTCCTCATGTATTTGGGCACCCGCAATTATCGTTAGTAAAATATTATCCACTTTGAAAGCTTATATTGATTTAATTCTGAAGTCATGGTCCCTAAAAAATTTATAAATGCCATGGATCCCTTATAATATCGCCTTTGAGTTTAATCCCGTATCTATTTTTCGGGGCTTAACAATCTCGTTGACATATTTTCGATTGAGTGATACTTTTATTAGGAAATCTTACCCAAAAGACCTATTATTAATCTAAAGGAGATTGTACTTGCAAGATCATCCGAAATTCAATCCCGTAGGATTTTGCAGTATTACTTGAGATTTTTTCAGCACCAATGCCACGTAGTTGATGAGAAGCCAGCCATGAAACAGCTGTATAACTTTCTTAGCTCTTAGCTGGAACCCAATTTATTAGTTCTATCGTGGCCAACCAATCACTTTTACTTTCAATTTTTTTTTTTTTTTTTTTTTTTTTTTTTTTTTTTGTGGGGAAGAATATGTTATGCTTACATGTGGAGTTGACAAGTCTATATATAATTCAAAAATGGTTGGGGTATGACGCGCTCAAAAAGTGGTTATTTATTCTCAAATATAAAAGTGTCAAAGTAATAAAATAATCTGATAAGTATGAGATCGATTCACATGAAATAAATTTAATAAAATAAGATAATAATTCAACTAATAAAATAAAATAGTATAGGGGATCCACTATTGATATTTCAAATATAAAATAATTTTTATTTTTTATAAAATATAAATTATAATTATTTCTCAATCAATTTATTTCATAATTATCAGGTATTAATTATGCTAACACATGTGATCGTCATGTCGATAATTAGTTATGCCAAGATACCAAATATGCCAAAATATATAAAACTAGTCATAAAGACGGTGATAACATTTATCTATAACAAGTCCAGTTAGATACTCAATTATGCCAAATATATAAAATCAGTCATATAGGCGGTACCGTATTGTTTATAATTAATCAAGATCTTTAATAGTCCACTCTCTCTCATTTATGAGATTCAAGTATTATATGTGTCAATCGGGGACTGTCTACAGCTAGTCAAGAGTCTTAAATAAACTGAAAAAAGTATGAATTTTATTTGGGAAATTATCACAATTTATTAAATATAATATAAATAAAAATTACATACATTTTCATAACACTAGCTTCACCATTTACCCCAGCATGATAACAATATATAAATAAAAACACTCATAATTTTATTAATAAAAATAAATAAATTACAAATAAGAGCTTATCCCACAAAGTCTCAGATATACATGAGGAAATTCGCTTATGAAAATGAGAAGTGAACACCTCTATTTATAGCAAAAGGTGCTCACCCTTTGCTTTGCAAATTACAATACTTTATAATTTGCAAGAATGAAAAGAAATATGTCAATCTACATTTCTCTATCTATATATATCTTCTTCTTTTTTTGTCTATTATTCTTTTTTTTTTATATTTTGTTTACTTATGATAATACGTTATATATAATAATAATAATAATATTATTATTAATATTAATATTAAAATATATATGTGGCTTAATACGTTATAACTTATAAGCTCATTTTGTTGTCACTTTAAACACGGTCACTACAAGAAAATGTACCTTTAGCATCCAAAACTTTAGCGTCGAATTTAATTTTGACGCTAATAATCAATTTTCTTGTCGAATATTAATTTCGACGCCAAATGTCAATATTTTAACGTCGAAAGTAATATTCGACGCCAACTTGTCTACTTTTAACTTCAAATATAAAACCCGACGCTAAAAGTTCAACTTTTAGCGTCAAAAAATTTTCGACGCTAAAGGTTTTCAACTATTCCCATAATCTTTGGCGTCGATGTAAATTACGACGCAAAATGTTATACTTTTAGCGTCAAAAAACGTATTCGACACCGAAAAATTGACATTTAGTGTCGACTAAGTTGCGTTGTTAAAGGTTTATGACGATACTACCGAAAATCCGTTAATATTTAGCGTCCAAATTTAATTTCGACGTTAAAAATCAGACATTTAGCGTCGAAACAAGGGATTCGACGCTAAAAATAGATTAAAATGCAGAATGCCACCAACCATTCTCCCCCTCTGTTTTTTCTCTCATCCTCTGCAATCTGAGACTCTCTCATCTGCAACCTCACAACTCTCATACAAATTTTAAATAAAATTGTAATTAATTTTCCATATGGTAAATCTTCTTCCATATATCTTTATTATTTTTCTCTATATTTGCAAAGAATAATTATATATCTCACTTAAGTATTTCAGTTTAATCTTTGTAAAAAATTATGGTTTTCATTTTTTATGATTATGTTTATTATATACTTTGTGCTAGTGGTTTATGATTCATATATGTAGATTAGTTAATTGACTAAATATATTTTATTCTGTAAACTAATTAATTAATCAACTAAATATATATGTGTATGCTTAAATAAATAATTAATGAATTGGTAATGTTCATGAATGTAATCTGATGTTTACTAATTATATTTTTATATTTAGGTATTTTGCTGAAATGGATATAAATTGGATGAGCTCGGTGGATAGATTGAGTGTTGAATACCGTAATGGAGTGTATGAGTTCATGGAAGGTCGTGTTCGGTGTCCATGTACAAGTTGTTTGAATATGAAAAGGAAACGGTTAGATGAAGTTCATAATCATTTATACATATCGGAAATATCACCAACTTACCGTACGTGGATTCGTCACGGTGAGCAGTATAATTCTCAATCACGGTTTATTGATTCCGGTGAAGGGAGCAGTAGTTTGATGAGGCAAACAAAATTTCATTTGAAGGTGCTGTAATGTCATTCCCCTGGTAAATATATGAATATTTATTTTAGACCATTGAAGAGTTACAAACATTATTGAATGTGGGTGTGCATACCTATGATGCAGCTTCTGAGCAGTATTTTCAGATGCATGCCGCATTATTATGGACCATTAATGATTTTCCAGCTTATGGTCCATTATCTGGATGGAGCTCTAAGGGATACATGACATGTCCAATTTGTGCGGGTCAAACACCTTCGCAACGATTACAGAATAAAATAGGATACACATGACACATGAGATTTATTGAGTTGAGTCATCCTTGGCGGATGAGTAAATTATTCAACGGTCAACAAGAACCTCAGAGTATGCCCAATCCATTGTCTGGATTTGTCATACTTTGCCAACATCAAGATCTCAAAGACATCACACCAGGGAAACATCCTAATAATAGAGATAAAAATCGAAAACGTCAACCTGAAGAGTTGAATTGGACAGGAAAAAGTATTTTCTTTGAGTTGGAATATTGGGGGAGTCTGAGTTTACGACATAATTTGGATGTAATACATATAGAAAAAAATACATGCGAGAGTTTAATGGGCACACTCTTCAATATTCCGGGTAAGACGAAAGACACTGTAAATGCTAGATTGGACCTACAAGATCTTACAATTCGCAGTGAATTGTATTTACAGGTCACTCATCGAGATCTTATTAAGCCACCTGCTAGTTACGTGCTAACTCAATCAGAGATAAAATCGTTATGTGATTGGCTGAAAATGGTTAAATTTCCTTATGGTTATGCATCGAATATTTGGCGTTGGGTCAGAGATGATACAATAACGGGGTTAAAGAGTCACGATTGTCATGTTCTTCTGGAGATTATCCTTCCTGTTTGCATTCGACCTTATCTACCACCGAATGTATGCGACATCGTACTTGATCTATGTGGCTTCTTTTAACAAATATGTCAGAGGACGTTAACCATATCTGTTATTAACGAACTTGAGCGAAGAATCGTGATAATCCTGTGCAAGCTGGAGCGAATATTGCCACCCTTTTTTTGATGTGATAGTACATCTGGTCGTGCATTTACCGGCTGAAGCTAGGAAGAGAGGTCTTATCCATTACAGATGGATGTATCCATTGAGATGTATTATACAGTTTTAAATATTACATTCTTAAATTTGAGTGTGCATTAAATTTTTTATTAATGAAAATTTGTTTTCATATCTGAAGGGCTTTGGGACATTACAAACAATATGTGAAAAATAAGACGCGACATGAAGGGTCAATAGCAGAAGTTGTTTTAATAAGTGAGGCAATAACATTTTGTTCGATGTACATGCAGAATATTGAAATTCATTTTAATCGTCGGCCACGAAACTATGATGGAGATGCAAGTAATAAGAAAGATATCACAGTGTTCCATCAAAATTGCTGACCGTTTGGAGCAGTATGTGTCAAATTACTAACATTTGAGGAAGCTCAACGTGCGCATTGGTTTATATTGAGTAATTGCGATGAAGTGCAACCGTATTTAACGTAAGTCTTATTAGTGCATACGTGTATTTTTATTGTCTTACATTAACGTAACTCGTTTTTTGTAGGCAAGATATTATCATGCTATAATATGGCGGTGACCACAACATTGATGTAAGACACAAAAAAGAATTTCCTAAATGGTTTGAGACAAATGTAAGCCCCAACATTGTCTATTTATTTTTATCCTAATAGTAAATATTTCAGTTTGTTATATTAATACATAAATATTATCATATGTTAGATAAACAACAAAGTGTAAAACGGTCAACTGGACTCGTCCTCTTCGTTAGTTTCATTGGCATATGGGCAGGTTTACGAATACAGTGGATGCATTGTGAACAGAGTTAGATTTTATACCGAGCAGCAAGATTTTTCACATGTCACTCAGAATTATGGAATTGTAGTCCCATGAGAACACAACTCATATATTATTGACTTATACGGAGTGTTGCAATCAGTCATTGAGTTGATATACAGACCCAGACGACGTATTGTCCTATTCTAATGCAAGTGGTTTGACACAAATGCCAGAAAGATGAGAATTCAAGTTAGTAATCATCTAACGTCAATTAATGTTAAACGTTATTGGTACAAGAATGATCCATATATTTTTTGTACCAAAGCACGGTCTGTGATATATTTATCTGATCCAACGCTAGGAAATGGATGGATGGTGGTAGAAAAGTTACAACATAGGGGCATTTGGGACAAGCATGAGAAAAATATTGTTCACATATCAGATGAAGAACAACAAGTCTCTGACAACTTTGAAGTTCCTGAACAGATATTTCATTTACGAAATGTCACTGTTCCTGAAAATATCACATTAACTCGAGAAAATACAGACGTTGAGATAATTCATCATTCTGAAGTTAGCGTGGAAGCAGCAAATGAAGAAGAATTCGACACTGAAGATGACTTCGAGTCCAGTCACGAATCCTCAAATACCGAAGACAATAGTGACTAATCTAGTTAGTATATGATGTGATGGATGAATAATTTTTACTAAGGAAATGAATGGTTGTTGTTGTTTTGAAATATTATCATCATGGATGATTGGTGTTATTGTTGTCGTGAATTATTAGTATATCATGGTTGAATGTTTATTTTTGTTATCATTAATATAATTTATTATCATATTATTATTATATGTCACATTTAGCGTCGAAATAATAATTTGAAATTCACATTTTGCGTAGAAAAAAATTAATCGACGCTAAAGTTTACACTTTTAGCGTCGATTTAGTATTTCGTCGCTAAAGGTAAGGAATTAAATTTCCCACGAAAAATTTCTCGTATATTTTATTTACCGTCATTGTTTTAGAATCGAAAATGTCGACGCTAAAATACATAAATTTCGACGCTAAAGGGTAATTAAAATCCCTAATTTCGGTTTCCCCTCATTCTTCTCTGCTTCACCAAATTTCTTTTTCCCTCATTCTCTCTGCTTCACCAACTTCAATCTTCAACTCTCATAATTTAGACACGCAAGAATCAAGGTAATCTTCAACTCTCATGCATTCCATCATGTAGTATCATGAGTTAAGCATGAAAATCTTTGGACTCTCAAAAATATTTTGCAAGTGTTTTCCCTCTTGAACTGGACAAAACATGTGGGGACAATGAAGTTTGATTTTGTTTGGAAATAAGGATATAAACATGATGTATGACATGTTAGAGTGTATGGCTTTCATTGTATTGGTGAACAATATTCAAGTAAGGGTAAAAGAGATACATGATTATTTTATTTCTTTATGTAAATATAAACATAAAATTTATACATGTGGTTAGTGGTAGCAAGTATGGCTTTGAGAAAATTGGAAACTTATGTTTCATGATTAGTGCATTTGGGGAATTGAAACTTTCAAGTTGAGCTTTATGTGCGCTTGGCTAAATAGATGGAATTAAAGTTTGGTTTGTGGTTTATGTCCTACGAATAAACTTTAAGTTTGTGTTTCATAAACATGTTTAAGTATACGATTTATGTTTATGTTTTATGATTTAAGATTCAAGAGTACGCATTGTGTTTGCTAATACTTGAAACATGCTTGTAATTATAGGTTTGAATGTGCTTGATGGGCTTAATATAATGTGAAAAAATTGGAATTAATTGATTAGTTGTATGTTCAAGTATGTAAGTATGCACAGACTGATGACTTGGTGTTGAACCTTTTCTTTTTGGGGGCAAAGTGAACAAGTTTCAAGATCTGATTTGGTGTTGAATCTACAAATTGCTAGATGTTTTAAGTTAATGGATGCTACTTTCTTTTTAGAAGTTTTTTATTATTGTTGTCTTCTCCAGAACAACAGCAATTGTTGTTCTGGTTCCGAAACAGCTGCCGCTCTGCTCCAGAATAGCAGCAAAGCCATTAACTTCATACATCTAGCAATTTGTGATATAAGTGTGACGGTACCGTTTGATCTCAAACGCATTTGTTTGTAAGAATAAGAAGTCTCGTAACTATTAATATCACATGCTAATGTTGACAGTTAGAATTTAATCATTTATATTGAGCAGTCCATGTGTAATGATAAAAGTTTATATGATTATTAAAATATTGAAATGTCATTAGCATCATTATGATTATTTTATTTGTCATTGATAGTGTATGAATTTTTATTTTACAGATGGCACCGGGCAATCGCAGACGGGCTAATGCGACTTCATCTACATCTGCAAGGACAGATGCCCCTACTGGAACCTCTGCTAGCACAGGTGACTCAGCGAAGGGTCGATGACACACCCGTGGTCTGGGGTTGGTTAAGCACGTTAAGGCTCACAGCCGTATCCGGATTGAGATATCATATGATGGACAAAGACAAGTCGGACAACATAATTCAGCGTTGACTACAGCCATAGGTGATGCAGCTTGGTTTGAAGCTCCCCAAAACTACGTTTCTTGGAGAAAGGTACCGTGGGAGACGAAAATCAACCAGCTCTTCCATTGGCTACTTGTGAGTTTCCTTACGGTATTAAGTTTTCGATATTGTTTGTTAGTTAAAATTTTTATTTTATACTCATTTTTACTCGGTTGTTATTCTTGTAGGAGTGGTTCGACTTCGATCTTACCAAAGTCAATATCCAACAGTATATTGACTACCATATGGGGAAAAGTTATAAGGATTATAAGACAAAAGTCTTGAACCAATATTCGATGAACATGGACCTTCGGATGCTCCACAATATAAGCTTGATTTTATAGAGGAGCAAGACTGGAAATTCTTGTGTGAGCTTTGGTCTAGCGAGAAACATGAGGTAAATTTTAAAATAAACAGAAAATTATAATTCTCTTTGTTTTTTGTACTTACATTTTTGTTAAATGCATAATAAATGTCACGCAAATACGGATAATCGAAGTCACTTGCGTTTTAACCACCGTGGAGGTTCCAAGCCATTTATCCAACAACGTGCCGAACATTTTGAGGTAAATATATCCTAACGTGAAATTTAATTGTTCATTATTTTTACTAATGTGGAATAATAGTACATGTATTTTCTATTTTTAGCAGAGTAGCACAGGTGAGGTGCAATCATTTCCAGATTTTTTCCGAGTGACGCATTACAATTAGAAGAACAAATTGATAAATGAAGAAGTCGAACGCTGCTATGTAAGTTTCAATTTTTAAAATAAAATAGTTATTATTTTAAATTTAATTTTTTCTTTTCAAATTCTTACATTAACTTAATATTTTTTTTAACGGAACGAAATGGTGGAGCTCCAACATCAAACTCATGAGACATTGTCCGACCCGATATCAGATGAGCAGTTGTCGCAATTGGTTTTCAAGAACCAGACAGCTTATAACGCCGGCCTTAGCACTCGTAAGAAGCCGGCGTCATCTGCACGCACTACTGTTTCTTCGGACAATGACTTATGCCTTCGAGACCAGCTAGCCACCACCCAAGACGAGCTACACACCACCCAAGACGAGCTGGAGAAGACTAAGGAGGAGCTACAACAGGTCAAGGTGGACCACGAGAAAGAAGTTGGAGCAGTTCGACCAGCAGATACGGGCTTTCCGGGAGATGTTGAAGGCCTAACTCGGTCAGGGTGCATTAGGCTCGAGCGCCCCCATCACAGTAGCAATAAATTTTATTTCCATTTGTATAAACATTTAGAACAGATAGTTTTAATATAATATAAGGGCTTTCGGGCTAGCCCTTAGAGCAAGAAAGGTCTCTTCTTTTTCGCTTACTATATATATAAGGATAAGGTCGAATCAATCAGTGGAGCATCTGCCCAGGAAAGTAAGTAAGGTAGCAGAAATACAGCTTTCGATGAGCACATCGCTAGGAACCCAATCATCCAATGGCTTTGGGAGAACTCCCCTTAGATAAGGAATTTAAAACACACCTTAATACACCATAGGGATACGCAATCTGGTTTAATTAAGTGGTCGAGCAAGTTCTGTTTTAACATCCTGCTTGACTGAACTCGTTATTCGTTCAACATCTTCCTATCCCTATGTGGTTGTCAACGAGAAGGCTTATGGATAACATAAGGATGGGCTACGCTACGAGACAGCAGCAGGCGCAATAGAAAGGCAGTTGGAGGCAGGCGATAGGGAGGTGCGATAGGCTTAGATCAGATGCAAGCAAGCTCAGTCTCAATATGCGCATTAGAGTCGGGGACAGAACGAGGGAGGGACACAGCGCTTTTGGCATAGTGGGCCCCCAGCGGGAGGCCCGAACGACGGCTCAGTGGGCCCCTGATAATTGCGTCGTTGTGCCTGGGCTAGGAATCTCTAGTGGAGACGCGTCCCTGTAACAACGACATTCTTTGATCGCTAAGTCGACCAATTCCTCTACTCCGACGGACTAGACCGAAGCAGCTGATTCGCTACCTATCGCTGTAGAGTCAGAGGTAGCCTGGTTCATAATAGAAGTTTTAAGCTTTTATACTATACTATAATAGAATTGGTAGTTAAGTATACAGTCAATAAAGGAATAAGAGGTTTTAAAATAAATTTTCATTATAATAATAAAATAATTATTACAATATTTCATAATTGTGTTATTAATCAGGATTTTTTTCAAATATTAATATTTTAAAAATATTAAATTGAATATTTTAGAGTAAAATTATGTAAAATAATATTTTTTTTATAAAAAACGCATTTTAAAACTATTTTCGTCGAACTATTTGACACTAAAGGTGTTTTTAGCGTCGAAATTAGCGACACTAAAAGTTTAAATTTCGCCGCTAAAAGTATAAAAATATTATTTTTTTTTTAATTTATTTTAGCGTCGAATCAAAATGACGCTAAAATTCTAATTTTTAGTGTCAAAGTGATTCGTCGCAATACATGAACTATAGCGTCGGAAACTTTTATTTGGCGTCGAAATAAATTGGACGCAAACTTACAGTTTTTAGTGTCAAAAATCTATAGTTCGACGCCAAATATCGTTCTCGTCCATATTTTGGCGTCTAAGTTTTTTGACGCTATATTTAGTTGGCGTCGAACTTTTGACTTTTGACATCGATGTTTTTCGACGCTAAATGACATATTTTTTGTAGTGGGTTACAATTTTTCAAGTCCGATTGAAATCTGGGTCTTGTTGTTCTTATTTCATATCCATTTTTCCTATTGAGCTTCCAAAGCGGTATTTTACATACACAATAAAAACATATAAAACGTAAATTTAATTGTTATTTCACACATGTGCTAAATTAAGGGGATTAATGAAACTACAAGTGTAAAATGACTAATTTTTTTAAATAAATATACATTTTTTATTGTTCATCAAGACAAAACCAGCAACAGTCAGCCAATTTTTTATTTAGCACAATACAAATGTACAATATAAATATTTTATAGCGCACATCCAAAATTATACGTTTACTGGATATGAGATATCTATTTTCCCTTAAATATGAGAAAATTATTTTTAATATAGGAGACAATATGTCCACCCCTGGACCAAGAGCCCAGTGGCAACAAGAAGCTTATTTGCATATTCATTCCTTAGCTTAAGGCAAAAAAATTCATTCTCATTTTCATTTTCCTGGCTTGTGCATAGAATTTTCCTAGCATAAACCATATAAACCATTTAGTTGGAGTTTTGACCTTAAATTTTAAATGGAATAATTTTTTTTTTTTTGAAACGTTCGTCGTTAAATCATCCGATCGGAGTTTAAGCAGAGCATGTAAAATTTTCGGATGCTTCAGGCTCTTATAAGAAATACACCTCCTAAACTCGAACTCAAAACTTGACAACAAAATATGTACTAAATCATTTACCATCAAATCACACCTCCACTGAGGGCTTGAATAAAGATTTTGCATCTTAATTAAGTACTCGATTCATGAAGTGGTTTTGATATTTAGACAATGTCATCATTTAATAAATCTAAGAAATTATTATAAAATTGTTATTGTAAATATCAATAATTTGTAATGTAATTATGAAGTTCATAATTTTAATTACAACCATGCATGCATGTATTGCCTGGGCTTGACAGTTACAATTATAATATTGAAAATATTTTTATTCTTTCAGTGAATCTTGAGGGATAAAGAGAATCTATTTGAAAGGAATATATAAATAAATACAATCAGTTATCAATTTTAAAATTTCCTCAGATACATCAACAGTTGCTTTATGCATGGCAATGGGCCGGGCTCGGGCCGGGCTTAAATTTGGCACGGGCCCGGGAATAGCCCGGCCGGTCGGGCGCGGGCCGGACTTGGCCCGGGCCTAATTTTTTTATTATAAAAAATTATAAATAAAATAAATATATAAAAATATATAAATTTTATAAACAAAAATTTTCTTTATTTATTTTAAGACCAGACCCGATTTTTTTATTATAAAAAATTATAATATAAAATATATATTTTTTATAAAAAAAATATTTATTTATTTTAAGGCCGGGCCTTGGCTTTTTGGGTTAAGCTCGACCCGGGCCCGGTCCCGAGTAAGGATGGCAAAATCCGAATCCGGAACAGGTTTCACAACCTCAGGTTCGGTTCCGGACCCGGGTAAATATTCCAGGGTCCGGACCCGATTACCCGGATTTTTAAAAAAAAAAAAAAAATTAATTGTATTTTTTATATTTATATTTGTATTTTGTCAATTTTATTAGTTTTATTTCAATTCTTTTTTTTATTAAATTCTATTATATATATATATATATATATAAATATATATGCATAATATTTTATATTTTTTTTATTAAAATCTAATTTATTTATTTATTTATTTTTTAATTTTTTCCGGACCCGGGTCTTCGTTTTAAAGATCCAGGTCCAGATTTTTTAATTTCGGACCCGGGTCGTCCGGGTCCGGATCTTGTTTCCATCCCTAGTCCCGAGTCGGGCCTTCATTTTGAGGCCCGACCCGAGATTTTTTCACCTCGGGCCGGGTCGGGCCTGAGCTTTTTTACCATGTATAAGTTGCTTGGTTTCTTGGATTTAATTTTTTGATACATGAAGTGTTGGAAATTCTTCTAATATTATTAGGATGGATGGACATTGCTTTTGGATGGGAGGGGTGCATGGGAGAGGTATAACCCTTTGGAGGGTTGCACCCCAACCCAAATGGTGCCCTTAAGGCACTCTTTCATGCCTTTATAAAGGAGGCTCCATGTCCAATTTCTGATATACAGAAACATATGAATTTCTTGAGTCGATTTTCCACTGTTTTGAGAGAGAATTCCACCATTTATCCCAAGTTCAAACACTTGTTAATAAGTGCTCCTTAAACAAGAAGAATCCAAGGAATCATGGGAGAACATTGGTCATTCGAATCCGTAAAGCACCAGAGACGGGGGCTAATAAGTTCTTAAGGACATAGAAATCTTGAATTGGATTCGTCATCAAAAATTTCAGGTTTTTCCTTAAGTTTTCAAGTTTTAGGGTTTTCATAGTTTGATTGGATTTTCTGGTTCTTAATATGTTTGGTTGCATGTTAGTTTCTATTTAATGACACAAATCTTGTCTACAATCTTAAGAACTTATTAATTTAGTGTTGTTAGATAGAAAATCGCATGCGTAGTTAAGAAAATTTCTGGAAAAATACAGCATGTTCATGAAAAATACGTAGGGCGTTCGAACGCTCGACGAACGCGAAGGTAAAAATCTGAAAATTCGTAATAACGTTCGAACGCGTCTTCAAACGCAACTCGAATGCAAGCCTTCAGCCTAAGAACGTTCGAACGCGTCTTCAAACGCAAATCGAACGCATACCTTTTGACTTAGTTCGTTCGCATGCGTCCTAAACGCAACTCGAACGCAAACTCTCTGGAACACTTTGTTCGAACACGTTCTCGAATGCAACACGAACGCACACACACTGGACAGTCTCGTTCGAACTTAGATACGAACGCGACACTAACGAATTAGTCCTGTAATTTGTTATAAACTGCTAAGACTCAGATTAATTCAAGTATTAATAATATTAATTTAGTCAATCATATATTGAATCACAATAAACTTGGTAGTATAGATTTAAGTTACTATTAGGTTGTTTAATGATCACAAGCATACACTTAGTGATAAAGTTGAAAACTAATTGTGTGTTGCATACTTGGTTGAGAATTTAAAGTATAGTTTTACACAAGTAATTCCATCCAATCTTGTTTGACACATACACATATATCTACACATATTGTATACTATATTGTGACATTTAAAAGTGAAATACTGAGTTTGAATTGCTAAGAGATTCTATTGAGAAAGTGGTTAAAGGATATTCTGTCAAAAAGACGATAAGAGCCTAAGTGGCCAAGGACTTAAGTGGTTACTCCAGACCCACTTCGTCCTCTGGGAATATTCCTTTATTTACTTTCATAAGAAATCTTGGTTGGAAATTCAATGACTTGTGTTTATTGGTATTACTGTCCAATAGAACAACAAGTGGATACTTGGTATATCACTTGAAACAAGATCATTTGTTGATCGTTGTGCAATTTATCTTTTGTAAACTTATTGACCCCTGTTTATTTTTCAGTTACATATGGCTAGCGGAAGCATCACAGTACCGGTCTCTCATTTAGAAAAACCGTAGAAGTTTGGTGGGGCAAACTTCAAACAGTGGCAGAGCAAAATATTGTTCTACCTGACAACTCTCCAGTTGGCTAATTTCCTCAAAGATCTTCTGGGTCCTGTGGATGGTGAATCGGAAACAGGAAATGAACTGCGAGAACAGACATGGCTGTCTAGAGACTTCCTGTGAAAGAACAACCTTATGGGTGGGCTTGACAATACCATGTACAATGTGTACCAATGCATGTATTATACGAAGATTCTCTGGGAATCTCTCGAAAAGAAATACAAAATAGAGGATGTCGGTCAAAAGAAATTTGTAGTGGGTAGGTTACTGGACTATAAGATGGTAGATTCAATAACAGTGATGTCTCAGTTGGGTGAACTACGGTTGATCATTCATGAAATACTGGATGAATGTATGAAACTCTGTGAGATATTTCAGGTTACCATTATAATTGAAAAGTTGCCTCCATCATGGAAGGACTTCATGAGCTATCTGAAACACAAGAAGAAGCAAATGAGCCTTAAAGACCTTGGAGTTCGATTGAGAATCAAGGAGGACAACATGATGTCGGAGAAGGCAAGCTACAAGACTATGAAGTCTAAGACCAACATCATTGAGGGTGTAAATGGTAGCAAAAAGAGAAAGAACAGTGAAGCTGATTCTTCCCAAGCAAACAAGAAGTTTAAGGGAAAGTGTTACAACTGTGGAAATAGCGGTCATATGGCAAAGGACTACAGAAACAAGAAGTCTCAGGAAAATGGCAAGAAAAAGAAAAATGAGGATCATGTCACTGAAGGTGAGCAACTGACTGATAAGATCTCAGAGATGGACCTATCAGCAGTGGTAACCGAAGCCAACATAGTTGGGAATCCGAGAAAATGGTGGGTATATACTGAGGCTACTCGTCATACATGTGCAGATAGCAAGATGTTTTCCTTATATCAGAAGGTCGATGGCGACGATCATCTGACAATGGGAAACTCATCCACCTCTCAAGTGGTTGGACAAGGCACAATGGTTTTGAAGATGACATCCGGAAAAGAGCTTACATTGAAGAATGTATTGCATGTTCCAAGTATTCAGAAGAATTTGGTCTCGGGCTCTCTCCTTAGAAAAGCTGGTTTTAAGCTTGTATTTGTTTCTGATAAATTTGTAATGACTAATAATGATATGTATGTAGGAAAATGATACCTCACCGAGGGCCTTTTCAAACTAAATATAATGACTGTCAATCGTGCTATTAATAAAGCTAATACTTATGCTTATATTATTGAGTCACAAAATATATGGCATGGGAGGTTATGACATGTTAATTATGATACAGTGTGTAAATTAATTAACATGGACCTTATACCTAAATTTATAATTGATAGCCAACATAAGTGTGAGACATGTGTTGAAGCAAAAATTCATAGAACATCATTTCATTCCATAGAACGCAGTTACGAACCCTTGGAACTTATACACACTGACGTGTGTGATATGAATGTTGTGCAAATGAGAGGCGGTAAAAAGTATTTTGTCACTTTTATCGATGATAGCACAAGATTATGTTATGTGTATTTGTTGAGGAGCAAAGATGAAGCTATTGAGAGCTTTATACACTACAAAAACGAAGTTGAAAATCAACTTGGCAAGAAAATCAAAAGAATCAGGAGTGATATAGATGGTGAATATGTTTCACCATTCGGTGAATATTGTTATGTGCACGGAATTATTCACGAAACCACCGCTCATTATTCTCATCAACAAAACGGGATTACTGAGCGCAAAAATCGAACGTTGAAAGAAATGATGAATGTCATGTTGACAAGTTCTGGTTTACCCCAGAACTTGTGGGGGGAAGCCTTGCTTTCCGTAAACTTCGTTCTAAACAAGCTTACTCACAGAAGATTGGACAAGATACTATATGAGTTGTGGAAGGGTCATGTACATTTCTACAAATACCTAAAAGTGTGGGGTGTCTTGCCAAAGTAATGGTTCCTAAACCTAAGAAGGTTAGAATATGACCCAAAACTGTTGATTGTATTTTCATTGGATATGTTCGCAACAGTAGTGCGTATCGATTCTTAATACACAAGTCTGAGATTCCTGACATCAATTCGAATATGATAATTGAGTCCAGGAATGCATATATTTTGAAGAGACTTTTCCTTGTAAGAAAAGACAAAGAACAAAGTCTCTCAAAAGAACAATTGATACTGTCAAAGACAGTGATCAGGTTCACTAAGAATCAGATCAACGTGCAAATGTTAAGACAATCGAACCTAGACGTAGCAAAAGAGCTAGAACGTCTAAGTCGTTTGATCCCGATTTTCTGACATACTTGTTAGAAAATGAGCCACAAAGTTATAAAGAAGCTATGTCTTCTCCAGAGGCACCTCTGTGGAAAGAGGCTATTATTAGTGAGATTGATTCAATCCTACAGAACCATACTTGTGAGTTGGTTGATCTTCCTTCAGGTTGTAAGCCACTGGGCTACAAATGGATATTCAAATGGAAGATGAAAACGGATGAATCAATAAATAAGTACAATGCAAGACTTGTCATAAAAGGTTTTAGACAAAAAGAATGCCTTGATTACTTTGACACTTATTCACCAGTGACTTGTATCACATCGATAAGAATGCTCATAGCCATAACAACTATATTTGGTCTTGAAATACATCAAATGGATGTAAAGACGACATTCTTGAATGGTGAATTGGATGAAGAGATTTACATGGAACAACCAGAAGGGTTTAATGTGCAAACTTGTAAAATCCTTGTACGGATTAAAACAAGCACCTAAACAATGGCAGGAGAAATTTGACAAAGAGATGTTGTCAAATGGGTTCAAAACCAATGAGTGTGATAAGTTTGTGTACACCAAATCAACTCAAAAAGGATATGTCATTGTGTGTCTTTATGTAGACGATATGCTGATAATTGGTAGTAATCATGAAATGACACAGTCTACCAAAAACGTGTTATCCTGCAGATTTGATATGAAAGATTTGGGAGTAGCTGATGTGATCCTATGAAAATGGTCGAAGTAAAGCTGTGTGTTGGAAATTGTCTTGGTTTACACCATCGGCGGAACAGGTCAAGACTATGGGTCATTGATTTGCCAAGTAAATCCGATTGTCATTCACTAGGAAAGGTTCATGGCGAAAGCTACCTATTTCGATGTAGCTTTAATTCATGGTAACTCTCTCAAGTGTATGCATGAATATTTGAAGAATTGTGGGGGGATCATTGGAAATTCTTATAATATTATTAGGATGGATGGACATGGATTTTAGATGGGAGGGGTGCATTGGAGGGGTATAACCCTTTGGAGGGTTGCACCCTTCCATGCCTTTATAAAGGAGACTTCATGTCCAATTTATGATATACAGAAACATCCGAATTTCTTGAGTTGATTTTCCATTGTTTTGAGAGAGAGTTCCATCATTTATCCCAAGTTCAAACACTTGTTAATGAGTGCTCATTGAGTAAGAAGCATCCAATGAATCCTGGGAGAACATTGGTCATTCGAATCTGTAAAGCACCAGAGACGGAAGCTAATAAGTTATTAAGGACAGAGAAATCTCGACTTGGATTCGTCATCAAAAATTTCAGGTTCTTAATCTGTTTGGTTGCATGTTAGTTTCTATTTAATGACACAAATCTTGTCGACATGAAGTTGAAAATATTGGAGCATCAAGGAGGAAAAAGCTTTTAGAAAATGAGTTAATTTGAGATTAAAATAGTAATTAAAGAAAGTTATTAAAATTATTAGTGGGGGAAATGTTATTATGAGCTTTCTGTTAGTTATAATCTAGGTCCCAAGATCAAACAAGCAATAAAAAAACATTGCGTGAATACATCAACGGAGATAGCGGAATACTCACATCGATCGGTTGAGTCGATTTGGAGACGAATGAAGCCCAAAATGCTCACTGCTTCATGCGTGAACTGCAGCAGTCCACTGCCCACTGTCTTCTATTTTGAGCTGCGAAACGGAGCTCCAAGCCTCGTCCGACGGATCCCGGCTCATGGGCGAACCTCCCTACCACCTTCGCAAGACTCGTAAGTGTGCTAGCATTTGATTTCTCACCATGAAAAACCACTCTTTGTTTCCCATTATACACGCCATTTTGGCTTCAAAAACCAGTGAGTTTTTCAGTTTGGGCGTGAGGATTAGAAGAGAAATGAGAGAGATGAAAGATGTGTTAAGTTGTAAAATGAAATGCATTTGAATTTCAAGTATATCTTATACACTTTAGTGAATTTCAAATGAATTTTACTTGCATTTACCTTTAATTTGAATTTAAAAAGTCAAACAATAAAGGCAAACACTATGCACATCATGTCCATCACTATTCACATCAACTTTATTAAAGTGACATGTTGTCAAGTCACATCACTCAAAGTGACAAGTGATTTGACGCTTGATGCGACTAATTGATTTGACGCTTGATGCGACTTGCGATGCCGCACTCGAATTCGAAATACGAATGCGCTCGCAATCACACTCGGGCTTGGGTTCGTTAATTCCAAATTAACGATTTTTCTGTCGCATCGTAATTAAATGATTACGCCTAGCGAATTCACTATTCACGTCGCTAACGAATTAATTCTAAATTAATTCGTTCGCCCGAATTAAAATCTAATTTTAATTCCGCGTCGAAATCTAATTTCATTTAATATATCGAATATATTAATTTACCGATTAATTCCAAATTAATCGTTATCTCTCTCTAGACGATATTTTATCCTATATAAAATATCTCTGTAATTAATCCTAGATTAATTTTCTCTTTCTTCTATATAATCCCAGATTATTTAAGAGTGCGAGTTGTGCGTCATCGGTGGATTATCGGGAAGCGACCCATGAGATCCCCGGATAAGTTGGCAGTAAACACGGTCGTCGGAGTATCCGAATCACGTACGTACCAAGTACTACGTTCTACCGATTTACGAGACAAGGTTGACTCCTAGCAAAGCACCAAGTCTACCCAATTCTCCGGACATATCCATTTAAGAATATTTAGATCTGTATCAAACGTAGTATACTAATGTATTGTGTGTATCGGCCCAGTATCGGATAGTCACGTGCTAGGGCTGGGGCTGGATAAGTGTCTACCCCGTCCGAAGCACATATCGGATGCCTGGTAACAAAGTCTCTATAATCGGATATTCATGACCTGTGTAGGCATTGCATTTTCGCATGTGAAACCCGATGATGAGCCTCATTTGGAGGCACTGCCTTTTTAGTCATGGAAGCCGCGTGAAACGGATATCGGAAGGGGAAATTCAGAATAAATAAGCTCACTGTCTTCGTTGGTGCTGCGTTCGTTACTTCGTTCGAACCTCGTGCAGATTGCGGACGTTCGTGCCGCGTGCGATTAGGCGTTCGAACGGAGCCGGTAATTCTGGTTTTGCTGCTAGCCTCACACCCCAGCCCATTTAGCTCCCCAAAGCCCATAAAACACATCCCAAATTAAATAAATAAATATTAAATTAAATATTAAACATTAAAATAAAACATTTAAACCATTTACCAATTAAAATAAACAATTACCAACTTAAACTAAAATCATGCCTAAATTAAACAAATCACATACTAAATCAAAATATAATCATACCAAATTAAAATCAATCTTAACCAATTAAAGCCAATCATATATTTGACTTCCTAATCTAATAAGATATTTACCAATATAAAATATTTGTATTCCTAAACCAACACAAATTAAATATTACAACTTCCTAATTTAAAATATATTGTCCCCCCTCAATCTTGTGTATGCCTTTCTCACCTCTCCTAATTTGGAAACAAGATCCCTTCCCTTGTCAACCCTAGCCATTCTCTATATAAACAACCCCTAACTAAGGCCATTCATCTCCTTCACGCAACACAATTCACACCCAAGCTCTCTCGAAATCTCTCTAGACTCTCTCTACACACCCAAAACAGACAAAAAGAGAAAACACTTCATACACACACGAAAAGAGAACAAAAGAACCTCAACCATCTCCTCTATAGCCGAATCTACCACAAGTAACCACCCTCACATCACCGAAACTACAAGCACCAAAACAACCCCTCTAAACCTCCATACATCACCGAAAATCACACAAACACAGCAGCCCAGATCCTTAAAAAAACAGTAACTTAGAAAACTACATAGATAATCTTAAAAATAATCACTTTTAATTGCACTAAGAACCCACACAACTGGGAATAGTTCTTTGAAAACATTGAAACAGGTAGCCCGTGTAGTGAGCAGCAAAACAGGAGCCGAATAGGAGCAGAACGGAGTTCGAATCGTAAGCAAAGCAGCGAAACAGTGAGCTAAGACGTTGAACCAGCTGACCAGAAAAAGTTGCAGAGCGTTACCCCCATTTCGATCTTCGTGGAACGTGAGTCCGAGAGACGGCTTAAAAGGTTAGACCTGAGGGTATCTTTCACACTTATTCTCATTTTACTTTCTGGTCATTTATTTTGATTATATTTTTGTATTTGTGGTATCTGTGGTGTGTATGATGTATGTTGTGGGTATTGGATGAATGAATGAGAGATGTGTCAACTCTCGCGGTATATCGGATGGAAACCCGGACATAAATTTCATAGCCGATTCCGAATGGACGGTAATATGATCTGTACTCGGGCCACAATTCCACGTACCGCTTGGGTAAACGGCACCATCTTTCTTTTGTTATGTTGCTCTTGTTCATTTAGTTTGCTTACTTGAATTCAATATGTCGTTAGTTATGCATGATTCAACCAAGCGCATGGGCTTAGTGAGTTAGTCCAAAGGTCCTCCATTTAGGAGACAAAGAGCCGAAAAGGCCACCTTCGTGACACTACTTCGCCGCGCCGGTTGATGTATGTTCGGTTGGACGCGAGATACGTTCAATCGGGCATACTTAGTTTGATATTGTTATCTTTATTTTCGTATGTATAAGTCAATCGAGCGCATGGGCTTAGTAAGTGTGTTGTGAGATCCCCTATGGGGAGGGGCTAAAAGCCCCTTTACCACGATGCTTTGCCGCGCCGGTTGATGTGTGTTCGGATTGGATGTAAGGTGTGTTCAATCGGGCATACTTGGTTGATATGATTGGTTCTATTCTTGAATGTGTGATGTGACGCGCATGGGCTTAGCATGTTGGTCTAAAGGTCCTCTCTTTGAGAGATCAAGAGCCCCCAAAAGGTCACCTTTACGGCAGTGCTTCGCCGCGCCCTTTTTTTTTGTTTATATATTGCATCCTATTTCATGCATCAGGTCCGTGTCCGTTCGAACGCATTCACGAACGCAACTCGAACGCGTATGGTTTTTGCCTTATCATATGTCAGGTCTCGTATCCGTTCGAACGCGTTTACGAACGCTACTCGAACGTGAGTATTCTGTCTCATTTCCGTTCGAACGCGTTTACGAACGCTACTCGAACGTGAGCATTCTGTTTCATTTCGTTCGAACGCGTTTACGAACGCTACTCGAACGTGAGCATTCTGTTTCATTTCCGTTCGAACGCGTTTAGGAACGCTACTCGAACGTGAACATTCTGTTTCATTTCCGTTCGAACGCGTTTACGAACGCTACACGAACGTGCACACACTGAACTGAGTCTGTTTTATTATATTCATGCATAATTGCCTATTGGTTGATCTTTCTTATGCAAATGTGTCACAATTCGTATGCTTATGTCATGATAACATTTGAGTATTATTTCTTGCGGTATATCGGATGGAAACCCAGACGTAAATTCCGTAGCCGATTCCGAATGGACGGTAGTGCGGTCTGTACTTGGGCTACAATTCCACGTACCGCTTGGAAAAGTGCCCATATGTGTGCTTGTAGGGTCAATATGTGTGCTTTGTTTTCCGAATGTGATATGTAATTTTGTATGTTCATTGCTATCTTGAGATATATTAAGCATGCAATTTTGAATATGAGATATATGTAAAAATGTACACATAAGTTTTATTTTGCATATGAGAATTTAGAAGCATGATACTCTTGGAAATAAGTGTTACTTAAGCTTAGTTAAATTATTACATGAATCCTTTCATTACAAGTGGCATAAGTAAGGGACCATCCGAACCCAACAGTTTGAGGTCTTCCTTGCGAGGGGTGAGTGCGGCCTTAAAATTTGTCCCGGTTCACACGGGTGGCGACTCCATGTTATGTAATCCTTCCCAACTAGGCCGCGAGCCTAGGAACGGCGTCGCTCAGTTTCTGTGTCCTACAACCTGGTCACAATATCTCGATTGGTGCGCAACACTCAAGAGCACTAGTACCGTATCCTGCGTGAAATCATCTCCATATGACTGAAGTGATACTTCCGTCTTGACATCACACCCAATACACTACGACTCTCTGATAAACCCAGAAGTGGTGTACGCAGAAGAAAACGGTTTTAAAGCCCTGTACCACAAGACCAAAGTCTACCAATTATCGCAAGTATTAGCGATGCAAGTCTCAGGTTAAGATATACACACCTACCTTGATTCGGCCTCCCATAGACACATAGTCATAATACCAATGAGATTCCGAGGGGTCTATCCAGAGCGAAGCTGTTTCCCGTATCATCGGTGAAACACGACCTCCTATCGCACTTGCATAAGTATCCAATACTTATATATATGAGAACTATGCCGTTGTGCCCTCACAACGCACACAAGTGCAATACTAGCCTATTCCGCATTATCGATGTCCAGTCTCGATAATACTCCGGCTAGGGATATTAATGATTAATCCTTCGGGGATTGATACTGTCTCATATCATTCTCAATCCGGAACTAATCATAGGGACCTCTCTTCATTTATATATCTATGGTGCTCTAATCACAAATGATGAGAGTGCAATTTCCTTGTCACATAGTTAATTTGCTACAACAACACAATGATCTGTGCAAATAGTGACGCTAACGAATTAATTCTAAATTAATTCGTTCGCCCGAATTAAAATCTAATTTTAATTCCGCATCGAAATCTAATTTCATTTAATATATCGAATATATTAATTTACCGATTAATTCCAAATTAATCGTTATCTCTCTCTAGACGATATTTTATCCTATATAAAATATCTCCGTAATTAATCCTAGATTAATTTTCTCTCTTTTTATATAATCCCAGATTATTTAAGAGTGCGAGTTGTGCGTCATCGGTGGATTATCGGGAAGCGACCCATGAGATCCCCGGATAAGTTGGCAGTAAACACGGTCGTCGGAGTATCCGAATCACGTACGTACCAAGTACTACGTTCTACCGATTTACGAGACAAGGTTGACTCCTAGCAAAGCACCAAGTCTACCAATTCTCCGGACATATCCATTTAAGAATATTTAGATCTGTATCAAACGTAGTATACTAATGTATTGTGTGTATCGGCCCAGTATCGGATAGTCACGTGCTAGGGCTGGGGCTGGGGCTGGATAAGTGTATACCCCGTCCGAAGCACATATCGGATGCCTCTGGTAACATAGTCTCTATAATCGGATATTCATGACCTGGTCACAATATCTCGATTGTTGCGCAACACTCAAGAGCACTAGTACCGTATCCTGCGTGACATCATCTCCACTATGACTGAAGTGATACTTCCGTCTTGACATCACACCCAATACACTACGACTCTCTGATAAACCCAGAAGTGGTGTACGCAGAACCGGTTAAAGCCCTGTACCACCAAGACCAAAGTCTACCGATTATCGCAAGTATTAGCGATGCAAGTCTCAGGTTAAGACTATACACACCTACCTTGATTTCGGCCTCCCATAGACACATAGTCATAATACCAATGAGATTCCGAGGGGTCTATCCAGAGCGAAGCTGTTTCCCGTACCACGGTGATGAAACACGACCTCCTATCGCACTTGCATAAGTATCCAATACTTATATATATGAGAACTATGCTGTTGTGCCCTCACAACGCACACAAGTGCAATACTAGCCTATTCTGCATTATCGATGTCCAGTCTCGATAATACTCCGGCTAGGGATATTTAATGATTAATCCTTCGGGGATTGATACTGTCTCATATCATTCTCAATCCAAGAACTAATCATAGGGACCTCTCTTCATTTATATATCTATGGTGCTCTAATCACAAATGATGAGAGTGCAATTTCCTTGTCACATAGTTAATTTGCTACAACAACACAATGATCTGTGCACAAATAGTGACGCTATGGGTCATTTTGTCCAACAATCTCCCACTTGGCACATAGCCAGTCACTCAAGTGTCCCACACCCGAACTATGTACGGTTCGCTCAAATTGCTGAGGAAAAGGTTTTCGTCAGCGGATTTGTTTGATTATCGTTTGACGCGATTATACGATCATCACATCGCCACGACGTATGATCCGAACGAATCAGATAGAAGTATATAGAAGTATATATCTGGATCGTCGATGAGACATTTAATTCCTTAGCATGTGCTGACGCCTAGCTCAGCTGCTAACAGAACTATATCTAATCTAATTAGATTTATTTTCGATCCAAATGGCTTCTATTGCTGCCTCAGCTGCAGCAATAATCCGCATTTGTTGTTTATTCGGCAACAGTTATCTTGCTCGGAATATTTCCAGCTCACTGTCCCGTTATTCAAACTTTATAGTACCGTAGTATTTAATTGTTTGGAAACTTGCAGCAGTGATCCCAGTCACTTCAAGTTCTCATTCTCCATAGTTTAAGACAACATCTTTAGTTCTCTCAGATACTAACAGATGTTCTTAATCTTCAATCCAGTGACTGTCACTTGGATTGACCGATTGTGACTCCATATGCTCGAAGCGTATGAGACACCCTATCAAGTACATTTTAAATGTACAATTTCCCAGAGAGTGTTAACAACTCCAAATCTATCCCAGTAGATCTTTATTCCTTGAATAAAGGTTGTACTCCCCAGAATTCTACGAAGAATTTCTATGAAAGCCAAGCTTTCAACAATTGCTTTATGGGAATTTAACTGTCAGTGCGCTCTCCCACTAACCTCCTTATATACACAAGAATTATTTCGTTTTGAGTCAAATCATAAATCATTATGATTATTCAAAACGACAGTTCCAAGAACCTTATGCTTGCTTCAATCCAAACATGGATCGAATAACCCGCAAACCTTGTTTGTCGGTTATTCAAAATCGTCAGGATGTTGTAAACATTCTCCAAAAGGTTTCCTTTTCAGGAAAGCGATTTTGATCTATAACTGACACATTTCATAAATGAAATACGCAGTTATCAACAAGCATCTTCAAAATGGATTTACCATGGCAACATGTAAAAGGTTGAACTGTTATTAACACAATGTTGATAACGATACCTTTCCGTCAAAAGCTCAGCTTTGTACGTTGGTATGTTGCCTTCCATGTATGTCTTCTTTGAAGACGTTTAATGTACCAATAGGCACATGCCTTGTGGTACAACAACTAGTATCCAAAATAGTTGTTATACATGGAATCCATTTCAGACTCATGGCACTTTGCCATAATAGGGAGTCGATACCTCGTATCACTTCCTCAAAACGTAGTCGGTGGATTACCTTCATAAGATTGACATCTTTATGAGGTTAGATCAGAAACCCATACCCTAGGTTGTTTTCTGACTCTATCGATCTACGAGGTTCTGTGTATTTGAAGATTAATGGTATAGATTTATCATTGATGAACTATTTGTGTTCCATTAAGGACTTCGTGCCTTGAACAGTATTACTCCGATTTTCATCGAGCATCACTATCCTCCACTGACCACTGCATATCGGTATTCCTCTCAGGAAAAACCGCATGGTAGAGCACAACAATGAGCACATCATTGTTCTCATGTGAGATTTACAAGTACTATACTTAAGGTTTCCCTTAGGATAACCTATATTGGCACTTATCTAATTTGGGTCTTTAGTTTGGTATCATCCAAACGTTATGCCTGGCATACCCAAATTCTAGGAATGAGAAACCTCGTTTCTTCCCTGTTCATATCCTATATGACATCTGTCAATCAGATTTATATGGAACCTTATTCTAAATAAGTTTTGCACTGTTAATACATATCCTATAGAAGGAAACAGTAGCTCAGAGCGACTCGTGATAAACCTTATCATGTCAAACAAAATTCGGTTTTAGTTCGGACACACCGTCTAACTGACGTGTCTCGGGAGGATTCCTCATCTGAAAGAATACCATACTCTTTCATGTACGTATGAAACTTACTGCTTAAGTATTTTCCATTACGGTCTTACCGTGGCGGAATAATACTATAGCCGATCTGTTTTTCTATTTCGTGTCGAAACTCTAAAGTTTCTGATTTGTGTTCTTCAAAAGAAACACATAACCATAACGTGATGCTACATCCGTCAAGGTCACGAAATATTCATGTTCACATCTAGCCTAGCTAGATATGGGCCCACTAACTTCACCATGAATAGGGCTAACAGATCGGTGGCCCTTATACTATTACTAAGTAAATAGTATTTTAGGTACTTTACCTTATAAACTAGATTCGCAGACCTTATTTGAATAGTCAAATCAGTCCTAGTACCCACTCTTCAAAAGTGTGGATATACGAGTCTCGTTTAATTGTGTCCTAGACAACAATGCCACAAATAAGTCTCTATTGATCAAATCAATTGAGCGATTTATTTGTCATTTTATATGTTTGAGATTTTATTTATATTCAAAATATAAATTCTGTTATTTACATCTAATGTATTTATCTCAGTATCATCTTTATAATAAAACACTTAGTGTTATATAATATAAAGGTTTTATCCGTAACGGATTAAACACTGATATAGAGATAATGTCTCTAGTCAAACTAGTTACATTATAACAGTTCCTAATTTAAGTACATACCCGAAGGGTAGTTCCTAAACTTAGGTATCTACGGTCGAAACAGCGACTTTCGTCCCGTTTCCGATTCGCAGAGAAATCTCGGCTTGAAGTCAGTATCCAGCTCATAGCGGATTCTGAACATCAATACATATATTTAATGTACCACACTAAGTATTTAAAATCTAATTTTAATACTAGTAGTGAACATAACTTTGAAAATATTTTAAAGTCAGAGCCTCGCCCTTTCTTTAATTCCTTCGTGTCTTCCATATCCAAATGGTAGTCACTTGGGATATGTCAATTATCTTTTCAATATTCACAAACTTTGGCCAAGCCTTGGGTTTCGGACTATCGAAACGATGTGCACCTTGTGCAACACGCCCAATTGCAAACTTTGACTTTTCTCCACTAGAATAGTCAATTAATTCTCCAAGAATTATTAATTGTAATTTTAATACTTTTAAATCTAAAGATAGATTTATGATAAGTATATTAATTAAGCACTAAAGTCATCATCACATAAATCTTCCAAAGATTTTATGCTCTACTTATTTCTTAATTAAGGCCTAGATATAACAAGTTATTTTATCCAATAAAGTAACCTATTATGAATTCCCAATAAAATTAAATCATTTAAAACATTTAACCAATGATATATATTTTAAATATTCAACCTTTCAATTCTTTCTTGATTTCAATAGTCCAACTATTTAATCAATTTAATAAGGTACTATTTATTATAATGATTACAATAATCCAATTATTTAATCAACTATAATTTTAATTCAATTATATTGATTACTATAATCCAATTATAAAATCAACTATATATCGAATGAATTTGTATATAGTCCAACTATATATATTTTTATAACAACATAAAATATTAGTCCAACTAATACTTTTGATTAATATGACGAGTAAAATATAGATGAGCGCGTTTAGCGAGTATTCGAACGAATGTTGCAAATTCAATACTTGTCTCCCACTATTTTTCGTCGAGCCTCTAACCCTCTGTCGAGTACTCGGGAAACCGTGTTTCCTAGTGGGCTAGGATCCCGTTAAATATCACACAATCTTGACTTTGGCCAACAAATTGTATGATAATTAACTAGGTAGATCTCTAAGATCAATTGGATCACATCCAACTCCTAGATCCAGTAGGTGGACATCCAAGTCCTAAACATATATCTTATATATGCCTATACATCGAATGTATACCCTAACCTTTTTCCTCTGAATCAACTAGGCCTTGGCTTTGGCACAACAAACCTAGTGATCCCAGTCAAGCGCGGACCCATTGACATGGAAGCTTCGTAATCAATGTCAATGGACAAGAAGTGGTCTTGACTTTGGCCAACAAACCACAACTTGGACACGACACCGATATGGAACAAAGCCTCGTGATTAAAACACATCTTCGACGGACAAGGGCTTGACTTTGGCCAACAACCCCTGCCAATCTCGGATCTTGAGTAAGAATCACTCAATGGAAGGAAAATAAACGCTTGATATTTAACGAGGGTTTTTTCGGTGAAATTGGCTACCAATTTAATTATCTTAGTTAAGGTCTCATCATCATACATCCTTAAACATGCATTCTAAATACATAATAAAGCGAGTATGAAAATAAATAATAATGATATGTGGATGGATACTTACACATTGATCCTAGATCAAATCTCTCCCTTTCTCACTCAAGCTAGCACTTGTATTACTTCTACCCGCTACACTACACTTCTAAAGAAACCTCATTTACATTGAGGGGAATAGGTGATAAGAGAATACAAAGAGAATAGAGGTGATAAGGCTGGACACGCAGGTCCAATTTAATAAATCAAATTTATTACAACAATTTCTAAAATTGCACACCCATCTAATATCCATCCGATATACATTATTCATTCAACACAACCACGTATTCACACACATAAGCATGCTATCAATCAATCTAATCAAATTAATTAATCTGATAATTAAGTGATCATCCAATGTTCAAACAACGATTTGATTTGTTCGAGTCAAACTCGTCTTTGCGAATAAGTACTTAAAGTATGAATTCATGAATTAAATTAAACTACATTATTAAATCTAATTAACATGCACTTAATACTAATTCACTATTCAATTCCAAATTAAACATTACACTTTATTAATAAACCTTTTACGATTTAAATCCAAATTTAATCGTAACGCGTCTCAAAGACCGATTAATGTCCAACGTCAATTCAATTAAAGTCCAATGGGCTTTTAATTGATTTCTTAAGGCGTGGACTTTTGGTCAACTCGGGTCAAACAGATAACCAAAGTCCAATCCGGGATTTACCCCATAAGCCCATAAATCAATCTTGGTCCATTAGGCCCAATTGAACTTTAAAGGTTCATTAGTCGCATTTGGGCTTTATGGTTAAGGTTTTGGGCCCAATTGGATCCAATCCATTTGGCCTAAACCCAACTTGATAAAATCAAGCCCAATAGGCCCAAATACAACATTAGAAGCCCAAATCCAATTTAAGCCTAAATAATTAAATTTCATGAATCCAATTCCGCAATTTAATTACCTAAAGTGCATTATATGATTAATCAACTAAATCAACATTTCCAAAACACCAAATTAGTCCAATTAATCATGCTCATTATCATTATCATATGTCCAACACATAAATGAAAAATCAAACCCATTTACATGCTTCTTTAGTCTCGGCCAAGGAAGAATTTTTGTCCGATTTGAATTCAATCCAATTAATTCCACAATCGACATCGAATTAACTTCCCGAATGATTTCATACACATCACAAATGTCCAAAAAATCAAAATCCAAGACATTAAAGGGCATAGGCAATTCGGCCAACATATAGAATTTAGGGTTTTTGTTCAATTTAAAATTAATCCAATTCAATCTTAAATTAACATCATCCTACTCCTATTCATTACACCATCCAATGAATTAATAATGAAAAATTCCAAGAATTCCAACACCATACATATTCGGCCAACACCATCAAATTGGGGAAAATTGTTCCAAACAAATTTTCTTGAAATTGATCAAATCAATCTTCAATACAGCAACATTTAAACATGCTCAATCATCCAATTTCATAAAATCATGCTCAAATCCAAAATACCCAAGTTTAAGCCCTACATTTTTCATGCTTGAACCTATAGCTCTTGATGTCATTGTTAGTTATAATCTAGGTCTCAAGATCAAACAAGCAATAAAAAAACATTGCGTGAATACATCAACGGAGATAGCGGAATACTCACATCGATCGGTTGAGTCGATTTGGAGACGAATGAAGCCCAAAATGCTCACTGCTTCATGCGTGAACTGCAGCAGTCCACTGCCCACTGTCTTCTATTTTTGAGCTGCGAAACGGAGCTCCAAGCCTCGTCCGACGGATCCCGGCTCATGGGCGAACCTCCCTACCACCTTCGCAAGACTCGTAAGTATGCTAACACTTGATTTCTCACCATGAAAAACCACTCTTTGCTTCCCATTATACACGCCATTTTGGCTTCAAAAACCAGTGAGTTTTTCAGTTTGGGCGTGAGGATTAGAAGAGAAATGAGAGAGATGAAAGATGTGTTAAGTTGTAAAATGAAATGCATTTGAATTTCAAGTATATCTTATACACTTTAGTGAATTTCAAATGAATTTCACTTGCATTTACCTTTAATTTGAATTTAAAAAGTCAAACAATAAAGGCAAACACTATGCACATCATGTCCATCACTATTCACATCAACTTTATTAAAGTGACATGTTGTCAAGTCACATCACTCAAAGTGACAAGTGATTTGACGCTTGATGCGACTAATTGATTTGACGCTTGATGCGACTTGCGATGCCGCACTCGAATTCGAAATACGAATGCGCTCGCAATCACACTCGGGCTTGGGTTCGTTAATTACAAATAACGATTTTCTGTCGCGTAGTAATTAAATGATTACGCCTAGCGAATTCACTATTCACGTCGCTAACGAATTAATTCTAAATTAATTTGTTCGCCCGAATAAAATCTAATTTTAATTCCGCGTCGAAATCTAATTTCATTTAATATATCGAATATATTAATTTACCGATTAATTCCAAATTAATCGTTATCTCTCTCTAGACGATATTTTATCCTAGATAAAATATCTCTGTAATTAATCCTAGATTAATTTTCTCTCTCTTCTATATAATCTCAGATTATTTAAGAGTGCGAGTTGTGCGTCATCGGTGGATTATCGGGAAGCGACCCATGAGATCCCCGGATAAGTTGGCAATAAACATGGTCGTCGGAGTATCTGAATCACGTACGTACCAAGTACTACGTTCTACCGATTTACGAGACAAGGTCGACTCCTAGCAAAGCACCAAGTCTACCCAATTCTCCGGACATATCCATTTAAGAATATTTAGATATGTATCAAGCGTAGTATACTAATGTATTGTGTGTATCGGCCTAGTATCAGATAGTCACGTGTTAGGGCTGGGGCTGGATAAGTGTCTACCCCGTCTGAAGCACATATCGGATGCCTGGTAACATAGTCTCTATAATCAGATATTCATGACCTGGTCACAATATCTCGATTGGTTGCGCAACACTCAAGAGCACTAGTACCGTATCCTGCGTGACATCATCTCCACTATGACTGAAGTGATACTTCCGTCTTGACATCACACCCAATACACTACGACTCTCTGATAAACCCAGAAGTGGTGTACGCAGAACCGGTTAAAGCCCTGTACCACCAAGACCAAAGTCTACCGATTATCGCAAGTATTAGCGATGCAAGTCTCAGGTTAAGACTATACACACCTACCTTGATTTCGGCCTCCCATAGACACATAGTCATAATACCAATGAGATTCCGAGGGGTCTATCCAGAGCGAAGCTGTTTCCGGTACCATCGGTGAAACACGACCTCCTATCGCACTTGCATAAGTATCCAATACTTATATATATGAGAACTATGCCGTTGTGCCCTCACAACGCACACAAGTGCAATACTAGCCTATTCCGCATTATCGATGTCCAGTCTCGATAATACTCCGGCTAGGGATATTTAATGATTAATCCTTCGGGGATTGATACTGTCTCATATCATTCTCAATCCAGGAACTAATCATAGGGACCTCTCTTCATTTATATATCTATGGTGATCTAATCACAAATGATGAGAGTGCAATTTCATTGTCACATAGTTAATTTGCTACAACAACACAATGATCTGTGCAAATAGTGACGCTATGGGTCATTTTGTCCAACACTTTCTACTGTAGTGTTAAAATATTTTGAGCTCATGCATGAGCTAGCCCTCCCATCAAATTCTATATTTTTGTTTCTTCTAATTTCCTACTAGGGGTGTTCACGGGTCGGGTCAGGTTTTTCAATTTTTTTGTGACCCGATCAGGTCGAGTCATTCGGGTCTTTTGACCCGAAACCTGAAATTTAAGGAGTTAACCCGCGAGGGTCTGGTCACAACGGGTAGGGTAAAAAAACAGCGGGTCGGGTCGGGCCGCATAATATGCAGTGAACATAATATATATCTATTTTATATTTTTGTTGATACAAAATTTACAACATATATGTGTAGTTTAAATGGCAAAATCTATGATATATTTTTATTTAATCACAAGTTCGAATCCCACCAGAAGCATGGCACTACTTCAAGACCAAGGAGAAACTTTGTCACTCCAGCCACAAGTCTTTCTCATCACAATTAAACCATCAAAAATATATATTATAATTATAATATATTTTACATCGGGTCGGGTCGGGTCAAACCCGAATTTGCTGCCCAAAACCCTTGACCCGATCCGACCTTTCGGGTCGGGTCGGGTCAGACCCGAAATTGGAATTTAAATTTTATAAACCCGACCGGATTGGATTGGGTCGTCGCGGTTCGAGTCGGGTCGCGGATCGACCCAACCCTATGACCACCCCTATTTCGTACATTATGTTGACCAGCCAAAACAATTGCAATTTTGACCCGCTCCTACAAGTTCTGTTCCCAAACTCTACATCTCTATTCTCTAATTTTAGTTTAATTATATATGTATTTTTTTAAAAATATAAATAAATTCTTAACTATCTTCATCTCATATAACGTCCTGTCAAGTGAATAGCGATACGTTTCTTAGGTTAAATTTGCCTGATGAACAGCTATTAACCTATTATTATATATACAAAATGGTGCCTTTTGATTGTATGGTGACCTACTACTATTTTCAAAAACTATAACAATCAAAAGCAATTATAACTACCAATAATAATGACAATGACAATGCTTTAAACAAGAAAGGTAAATACAACTTTTAACCAAAAAGAACTTGAGCACACAATCATTTAAACCAATGACAATCACAATGTATTGTTAAGTTATTCGAGAACATATATTTTATAATACATGAATATTAAAGAATTAGTAATTATCTACTGATTAAATTAATATAGCCCAAGCCATCCTGTCCACATTCCAGGGCATACAAATTGGTATAAAAATAAGAGTTTGTGAGTTTAAAAAATAAAATAAAATAAAACAAAATATTTCAATTTCGTGGGTAAATTTTGATTTCTTTTAGTGTAGAACAAGAATCGGATTTTTTTTTTCCATTCATTATTTTCAAAACCGAAACCTATCCTAAAGTAATCGATTTCGATTTCAGAATCTAATTTTAGCTCGGTTCCAACAAATTCCGACTATATTCGAAATTGTTGCTCATCCCTATTAATTTTCTCCAAATCATTCTAACACTTGAATTTGACCAATAGCCACGTCCACATTTTGTTAAATTACTTTATATTTATATCTTATAATAAATATTTATCTTCTTTGTTATCTTAATAAATTAGAGGTTAGGCTTGTTATCTTAATTAGAAATGATAGGTTAATATCTTTTTTTATATGAATCATCTTTAAACTTGTATTCTATATTTCAATCATTTGTATTAAAGATGGCAACTTTATTATTTTAGAGGTGTTCGAAGTACCAGAAATTGAGAAGTCAGTTTTCCCTTTAAATGAATTAATTCTTTATATTTTTATGTCCTTGTTATGGACACTGTTAATTTCCAATATCTTCGAATTATAATTGATATAATAAATATTTAATGTTTAGTTAATAATTATAACACTTAAATTGAACCAACGTTGTCCTATGTTATAGTAATTCATAAATTTCGTGGCAATAAAGATATTAGAAGTTTCATGAAAATATGTTTCTTGTTAAACAAGTATATAAGAATAAGAAAAGTAAATATTCCTAATTGTCACCCATAAGTTCGACCGTCTGAACTGTGTAGTCAAATTTTAATGGGTTTGTTTATGGGACCCCACTGTCCAAATATTTACTCAGTCAGGAATAATCACGTGGTCAATTAATCAGTCAAGAATTCATACAAGTACAACATTTTTATATAGGCTTGTACAGATGTTTGGTCAACCAGTAGATTCCAATGGATTCGGAATTAGTGTTTTAAAAATCAGATTGGATCTATCGGTCGAATCGGGAGCGAGTTAAGAATTTGGTTTGATTAAATTTTCAAATAAAATAATGTCAAAATCAGTTAAAATCGGGTGAACGAGCTAGATAGGTTTTTACCACAGATTTTTTTAATAAATAAAAATCATTATATATATTTTTAAATGAAATTATTTATGACTTCAATTGGTTATGTTGGTTCAATCGATTGAACCAATCACATACTAGATCTTTTAGATCATTAATTTGGTTTTTACAACAATGGTCGAAAGTGATCTGATTTGAAAATTTTAAAATTATTTTCCGGTAGAAAAAAACAAACTTGATATCTTGGATTTGGTTTTTTTTTTTTTTTTTTTAAAAAAATATCAATTTGACCTGATCTCACTCAAAATTTATCATTAGTATAAAATATTTATGAATTCACTATTTTAACTTTAATATCTTGATTAAAAAAAAATTGATAATTACCTTTAACACTTACTTATTATTTTTAAATTTTGATCCATAAATATTTAATTTATATTAATTAGTAGCAGATTTTGTCTTCATTTATCAAATTTAGAATTAAAATCTTACCTCAATTTGCCAAATGAAAACCTCTTAGTCTTAACCTTAAAAATCACGTTAAAAGAGTATTATGGGGGGCAGGGACATATTATAATTTTTTTAGTTATTTATTTAATTTAAAGTGTACTTTACTTAATATATTAAGTGCTTTTCCTGATAGCTTACGAACTTTTAATTTAAATTCCAATGAACACATATAAGCTTACATACTGAACTGCTTTATGTAGTGGATTATTTATTTATTAATCATTTTTGTCGTTTATACTTTATAGAATTAGAATCACGACCATCTCAACCACCATGCCATGCCACATATTTTGCATTAATTATGTAACATTTAATTCACTAAACAAACTTAACTTAATTGTAATTTATTTACATGTTGCTTTTATATTGGAAAATCTCACCGTGGCTTAATCTCATGAATCATGCATCATCAAATCTTATTATTATAATATATAAAAAATTAAAGAACGTTACTATTTTAAGGAACTTTTTCTTTCAATTTTGAATTGATCTTAATTTTTCGATACTTTTCAAAATATCATTAAGAAAATTAAAATGAACCTATAATTTTTTTAGTTTTACCATTTACTAAGTTTCAAAATATGTCTCTAGGAGACGTGGCTTGGTGATGTATAACTCAAGATCTCACCTTAAGATTCTAGGTTCGAATCCAGGAAATACGTTTTTTGTAAGAGTGTGGGACAGCCGGGGGTTTTACCTGTTCCACTTAAAATTTGGAAAGAATAATTTGATAGTGAGATTTCCAACAATTTCAAAAAAATATATATATATATTTCATAATACTTTATATATATATATATATATTACCTCCCCCTAACTACTGAGTAATGTCAAGATTTTCACAAAAAATACTAATCACATCAACAAATTAAAATAATAATCGTGTTTTCTCTAATTAAAAGTTTGAAGTAGTGGAGTAACGAGGTATTATGTAAAAAAAAAATACCATTAAGAGTGAGAGAAAAGTGTCAAACTCCCTTAATGAAACGAATAAGTATAATTTTTTTTTTTAATTTATTTTTTTTATACCTTATGAGATACGCTAAATCATTAAATCAATACATAGATTATCTTGTGATATATATTTACTTCTGAACAAAACTTAAGTAGGTGATTAGAGGTTAATAAATTAAAGGAAAAATAACACTCAATTATCCTATAAATTTGACATAATTATACTTTAGTTTTTACAGTTTTGAAAATATAAATTTTAATCTCCGATGTTAAATATTTTTTTATTAATTTCGAGTCATTTTTTATCCGATCATTGTTAAATGACTCTAAGAGCAATTCTAAAAAACTTTATTAAATTTACTTTTCAAATACTTTTTTGCTTACCTATGTGACAAATTTAAAAGTGGAAAAATTCAATTATCCACCAAATTTAGCGACCCTCCCTTTTTTCCAATAAATTTAACAACCCTCCAATTTTTTACCTCCAACAAATTTTAATTACCCTCCAATTTATCTTTTGAAGTATTTTTATATTTTTTTATAAATTATATTATTTGTTACTCAAATTATTCATCATTCCAATTGTTCAAAATCAATTAAATTTGATTATCTTTTCTATTATTTTCCTTAATCACTAGCAATTTTATTAATAAATTGAGATGAATTAAGATTTTGGGTAGAAAATTTTGGATAATCAATTTGATCCATTTTGATAAAATCCACTAAAAATTGAGTAAAAATGAAATGATAAATGTTAGGAAAAGTTGTAGTTAAATGTATGTGAGTTTAATATTATTTATAGGTTAAAAAAAGAGTTGTTGAGAATTATGACCATTGTTTACATTATTTTGATAAATAATTATTATTAATAACTCCAACCATCACCACCAAAAACAAAGATGAGAGATAAAATATCATATAATATTATTTGAAGAGAGATAAATGACTCTTCAATATTGAAGAGTGATAATGTAAATCTAATTTGAAAAATCTAATTTGAAGTCTCTTTTGAAATAAATTTTGATGATGTGGCTCACCATTTAAACAATAAAATAATATTTGATGAGTCTTTTAAAGTTGTTCTAATATCTCAAAAAATGTCCAAAGATAATAAAAATTTATTTTAAAACTAGACGAAAATGGACTCAATATATATATATATATATATATAAAGTGCTTCAACTTGTATTCTAAAACTGCATAAATTAAATTAAAGTGTCTTATAATAATTTATAAGGTAATAGAGTGTCATTTTCCCAAAATTAAAATATAGGATCCTAGTTATATGAAACTTAAGATGATGAGTAATTTTTTGGTGTAACGGAAGCACGGGTGACGTAGTATTATCAACAAATTAATAAATAACATGTATGAGCTAATATTCATATTATTTTTTTTTAATATTTTAACATTGATGACAATAAATTATTAGATTGTTGCACTAAGGACGTGGGATCGGAAAAGGACTGGCTACCCAATTCCCTAAACAAGAAATAATTAAGAAAGCAGCAAAAATTCATTAAAGCGACCATGTCAGCCGAAAGCCGATCCCTCTAACTATTCAAACTAAAATATTACAAATATAAAATTAAACGTGTTTGAAGGTTTGTTTTGTATGCAGATCCATGTAAACTTATCAAAGAGTAGTCAAATTTTTCAAAAGATCCCATCTTTTACTCCATATTTTCTCAAGAGTCATCCTTGAAAATCAAATTCCTCCCACCTTAATTTCAGTCATAATCAATCAAATATTTTAACCTATAAATAATCACCTTCATGTCCAAATCCAAATCCTCTCCTACAAACAAAACAAGATCAAATCTGAACCGATATTAAAAACCATGCAGCGTTATTCATCATCTGCCAAAAACTTGTGTCGTAAATTCCTTCATAATCATCACCAACAACACCACAGAAACCAAATCCAATTACCCATTAATAATACACGACCAATCGATGTGTTCATTAATCACCGGGGCACCGATACTAAACGAACCATTGCTGGCTTGCTTCACGATCACCTCTTAAGGCTGAGGCTTAACCCTTTCTTAGATAGCAAGAACATGAAGCCTGGTGATAGGCTGTTTGATAAAATTGATACGGCGATTAAGCACTGTAAAGTTGGCGTTGCAGTGTTTTCTCCTCGTTATTGCGAGTCCTATTTTTGCCTTCATGAGCTTGCTCTTATTATGGAGTCCAGGAAAAAAATGATACCTGTTTTTTATGACGTGAAGCCGTCGCAGCTTCAGGTTAAAGATGACGGAACGCTTGCTGCAAAAGAGTTGCAGAGATATTCATGGGCTCTTGAGGAAGCTAAGTACACAGTGGGACTCACATTTGACTCCTCAAATGGGTATGTGTATTTTTCTTTATTTTTATTAAAAAAATTAAATAATGTTATGAGTTTTTTTTTTTTTTAATTCTGATAGTGATTGGTGTTTCATTTTATATAGGAATTGGTCAGAGTTCTTGACAACAGCAACGGATGCGGTGATCAAGAACTTGATTGAATTGGAAGAAGAAACCACCGCAAATAGGGAACCTATGGCCTTTCTGCAGAATTATTAATTGAAAATTAAATAATTAAAGATTCTTTAATTGGTTCATTGATTTTTTAACCATGTTAATTGATTCAACCATTCTTTCTGTATATGAGAAAACAAAAATGTTTCTTTTTAATTTTATTCTTTTGTAATTGTTCATTATTATACCAGGCTTTATTTATTGTAAAATTAATCATTCTTTTTTTTTTTTTCATCTCGCAACTTCGTCTGTTGCAGATGGTTCCTTGAGAGATTAACAGAATCTCACTTGTATCATTTTATGCTCTGAACTTGTTGTAACACATTTCAAGCTTCAATAAATTGTTTTCTTTCAATAAAAAAAGTTATTATTGTTGACGTTGCTCTTTCTCTCTCATTTTATTTGTATCTGTACACTTAGTGCTTGAGTATTAATGTATTTTCATAAGAGCAATGATACAGAAATTCGAATCAAGGGAAAAGTGCATTCCCAGAAAATGTGTGGATGGAAGGAAGAAGTTTAATATAATTTTGACCATTTAAAAAAAAAAAAAATTAATTTCAATCGAAGTTGATTTATACGAAATGATATTACTCAAGTGACACAAATCTATAAGAGTGATTAGAGGCGTTATCGTGAAATAATATTAAAGCATTCCGTCTAGGTTCGCCAATATATATAAAAGCACTTAAACTCTAACCATCCTATTTTCTTTCTGTGTTAAATAAGTATAATAAGGTTATAATATATTGATATATACATCATAAACTCAATGTGAGGACCAGGGCCAACCCTAGACAATTCACTGAAAATCAAGATCCTAAATTATTAGGTAAGTAAGAGTATATATTTAAAATGATTAAGGTCGTAAAAATTTTATCACGTTTTGATTTTGATTATTAAAAGACGAGAGTAATCATCGAAACTTAATGTATTGATGTATAGCATTGTTGCAATTTATCTCAAAAACATGTTCATAAAGAAAGAGAAAAATTACTCCGACATCACATATAAAGAGACTCGAATCTTTGATTTTAACCATAGACGACGGAATGCTCACCACTAAGTAGGCTAGTAGTCACTCATCATGGTTAAAAAGTGAGAAATTTGCCTGCTTACAGTGCTAGTTTTTTTAATAAGTTGAGGAAGGTCTTTTAAGTCTCTCAAAGATTTATAAAATCATGTCTTAGAGTTAATAAAATTAGGTTCGGAGATTAGTAATGATATGATTTCTCTATTTCTTATGTCACGGTGATGAATCGAACTCATATTTATTTTATGGAGTAGAAATATATTGATCAAGTAATTTAATACTTATTGACTGTTATATTTATTATAAGATCTTTTAGACAAAGTTTTATATCTTCTTATGTTTATTGCGGCCAGGTTAATGTTGTATTATTCTAAAATAATCAAGAGAGGCAGCATTTTTGTTAATAAAACAAGGAAAATAAAACTATGCTCGAAAATATGAATTTCATGTCCAAAATGCATACTCGAAAAAGACAAATTCAAAATGACTAATCTGTCTAATCATAACATTGGACTTGGTGCTGATATCTTATATCTGTAAAAAATTAATATTTTATTATATATATTAAAATAATTAAAAAATAATTTAATTATATTTATTTTAACTTTACGTGTTATATATTTATTGGTTTATGTTATTATCAAAATTACTCATCTCACATTAATATTTTTCTAAAGCTAAGTGGGGGACCCATACTGGTTACCAGTTTTGTTTTATTAAAGATTATTCTATAACGAAGATTTTTTTTTTTTGAAAACGTTGGAAATCCTAACATTAAACCACTCATTCTGGATCGCGGCGCAGGTAAAATCACCGACTTGGCCTTTTTCCATGAATTAACTAACAACGAAATCTAAAGTTGGAAAATATGAATTATATATTTTGGACTGAAACTCTGAAAGGTATTAATAACGTATAAGATCTTTTTTTTCTTTCGTTTATTATTATTTTTTAATATTACATTATATAAGTACAAAAGGAAAATATTGATAAATATTTTCTAAATGTAGCCTGAAAATCGATTCCAAAGAAGAATATAATATTCTCACTCACAGGGAAAAAAAAAAATATCAAACCTTCAACTAATTCAAATATGTTATTGAAGGTGCGTTTTCTTAATAGAATTGGGTAATTGTTTGAGCACATACAATTATAAAGATTTTTATTATTTTTTGGAATCGTTCAAAATTTCACCGCCAAACCATCTCTTTCGGGCTTAAGCGAAGCAAGTAAAACTCCATATTGTCTCAGGCTCTTACAAGAAACGCATTCTCTGAATTCGAACACCCTTCACTTTAATATTATTTATTATCAAGGTAATATACAGTTTCTGTGTTAAATTGAAATGTATACAGTATAACAAAGACATTGTATAATACATCCCACCGACAGCCACTCCTCTGACTGACTGAGCAGTATTAATGTTCATATGTGAAAGTACAATCATGTCCCTCGCATGCAGCAACCAACCATACGATTTTGCCCCCATCGCTGTATAATAACAACAACATATCAGATCCCAAAGGGCATCTATATTCTATACATTGCAGCTTCTATTTGAAATGAAAATGAGATTTACAGACGTTGGGTCTCTCTTTGTTGTTTCAGTTGTTGTTATGTGCAGCAGCAGCAGCAGCAATGGCGACGATTACTCAGAGTTTCTTCTAGCCAATGGCCTCGCTCCTACTCCACCAATGGGGTTTTTGTTGACTTTGCTTCTTTAATATAATTCTTCATTGGCTTTCAAAATTCTTGAGAGTGACTTGAATATTAATTAACTTTCCGCATGTGCAGATGGAACAGCTGGAATCACTATCAATGCAATATTCATGAGAATACTATCAAGGCAACTGGTACAAATTATTTTCTCTTTACACTTTTTTGCTTTCTTATTTCTATCTAGAGTAGTCTACTATGAAATGGAACCAAATAAAAAAAAAAAACGAACATGTTCGAAAATTCAGATAAAATAACACAACTGGTTATCAAAATATTTTCTATAATTTTAAATTTTAAATATTTTTTTTGATATATATGATTTTAAATATTTTCAAATAAACAGGTATATAATAAATTATTAGCATTTATAAATATAATACAATTTGGGACTAGCTAGCCAAAAAGAATTATTTGTGAGTCATGCGTACTAAAAAAATACATTCTTTCTCAAAATGTAACCTGCTATGTCCATTCACGAAATTGAGTACTTCCTTTCATATAGACCAAGTAAATTCAGTTGAATTTTGATTATTATTTTTTTCTTTTCTTCACACAGACTTTGAATATTCTGTGGTAATGTTCTTAATGGAAGCATATATTATATAGTTTATTATTCTGTGTCTCATGTGTGTACTGTTGCAGAGTTGAGCTTGAATACAGATACGGATTACAAAGATGATTTTTCAGATTAATTTCTTGAAATTGCTTTTCATATGCATGTTCGTTTTACTATTTCAATTTTCAAACTTTCGATTAATTTTTCATTTTAATTTACTCAATCAAACATTTAGGCAAGAATTAGTCCAACTATTTGACTGTTTCAAATATTGTTAATACACCATTCAGGGGACCATTGACACACACAAAAAATAAAATAAAATTTAAGACGACTGTCTGATAACCAAATGACAATATAATGAAAAAGAAAGTGACCATTATCAGTCACATAATTTGAAGTGATTCATGGTTCATGGTGTTAATCCTCGTCGCATTAAGAACATTTTTTTTAAATTTAAATTAAATTCAATGAAATTGACCTTTTCAAGTCTTATTTGATTCCTAAGAACAGCTGATGCTCTAGTTTCAACTGGTCTGGCAGCACTTGGATACAAATATGTAAATATTGGTAAGATTAATTAATTAGCTCCCTGCAGATTCAGAGAAAGCTCTTTTCTGCCATTCCTATTTGAATTTTCAACATTAAAAATCATCAAAAATATTTCTAAGTGATTGTGGAAAAAAAAAAACAGATGATTGTTGGGCAGAAAGAGAAAGAGATTGGAGAAATGGTAATTTAAGGGCAAAAGCTTCAACATTTCCTTCAGGAATCAAGGCCCTTGCAGATTATGTTCATGCAAAGGGCTTAAGACTTGGGATATATTCTGATGCTGGGTAAATTCATTCAATTGTATCCAAATATATATATATGACAAGGTTAAAAATCACAATCAATTTAAGAAATTTTGAAATATGATTTGTGTTTGCAGTTATAGAACATGTAGCAAGACAATGCCAGGTTCTCTTGGGCATGAAGTACAAGATGCAAGAACCTTTGCCCAATGGGTTAGCATCCTTTAATTATTTTACTTTCACAAAATTTTCAGTGATGGTTAATTTTTGCATCATGCTAACGAGTGTCCTAAGGGCACTCATTAAGGATTCATTTAATGAAAAGTTTCATATCATATTTATGGGAAATGCAAAAAATTGTCAAAACATTAATTATTATTTTTTTCGCATGAAAAGCTTCCTAAAATAAATCTTTAGGACAGTCGTTAGCATTTCCCACAAAATAATTAGGCACACCTGAACATATTAAGTGCATTTGGCTCAGGGTGTTGACTACTTGAAGTATGATAATTGCTACCATGATGGTTCAAAACCTCAAGAAGGTAACAATATTGTATCTTCTGCAAATCAATCGAATTTCTCTTAATACCATTGCAGATGAAGATTTTTATTTGGTGGCAGATATGCTAAAATGAGTTATGCTTTGCTCAAAGCTGGCCGTCCAATACTTTATTCAATATGTGAATGGTAATTAAGTACTTGAAATTCTTGACAGAAAATGATGGATAAAATTTAAACAATGAGGACTTTGGAATTCTGAATCACAAAAATTTATTCTCTCAGGGGAGAAGAAATCCGGCAAACTGGGCTGGTAGGTATGGTAATGCCTGGAGAACTACTGGGGACATTAGGGACAAATGGAGAGGTACAAAATTTTCCAGCTGATTTTAATTTCAAAGAAAAATGATGCTTCAGATAATTTGATTTCATTGAAGTTTCTCTTTTATTCTTTCAGCATCACATCAATTGCAGATCAAAACAACTTTTGGGGAAGATTTGCAGGACCTGGCAGGTGGAATGGTAACTGAGGAATTTAATTTACCCCTAACTATTATGCTATCGTATGAAAGCCTCTTTGATGTTGTTAAGTTTTGTCGCAAAAATACGTCAATTAATCAATCAAGAATGCACGATTTTACCGTGGTTCGTCGGAAAGATTCCCGACTACATCCACGTTGAACTCCGGAATAGGGAGCTCGCTGCACTAAGCAATTTCAAGATTACACACGGAATCTTGAATCCGTTTACAAATTGTAATTCCCCAAATCTCACAAAGAACCCTAATCTCTAAAAGTGACAATCTCTCAAACTCCAATTGAAGATTACACTAACTTGGACTTAGGGAATAGGCTTAACACTTAGCCAATTATTAAGGGAATACAAATAGTGAAAACTCTCTCCTAATACTCAACCTAAGTGCTCTTTATATAGGATGAGCAAATAAAGGCAATTGGGACAACGGCAAGGATTGCGCCATGTGTCCCTCATCCAACGGATGACAAGGGCTTCACATTTTACAATCTCCACCTTGAAGCCCAAAAAACATTTCTCACTCCCAATCATACACAAAGACACACTAAGGCCAATATAGCACAGCAAACCCACCTACACACATCATCGCTCATGTTGGCTGCAAGGTCAGCCAATCCCCACCTGCAACAGCTTCATGCAGTGGAAGAGTTTGGTAGTAGTCACAATCTTTGTCCCCATATCCGATGGGTTATCTTCTGTTGGAACCTTCTTAATCTCAATCTTACCACTTGAGATAATTTCCCGCACAAAATGATACTTCGCTTCGGTAGTTGACTTTCTTGGGTCCCTGTTACCTGCAACATCAGAATCAACATACCCTACCAAATCTAAAGCGTTAGATTGGTTAAAACATAAGTCATAATCAACAGTAGTATTCAAGTATCTTAACAACCATTGTAAAGCACTCCAGTGTGCTCCACCTGGATTAGACATAAACCTACTCAACAAAGATACAGCATATGACAAGTCAGGTCTAGTACTAATCATGACATACATCACAGAACCAATAGCATTAGTATAAGACACATTTTCCATTTTAATCACCTCAGGTCTAGTACTAAGAGAAAACATCTTCTCTTCTATAGCCTCTTCCCAATCAAGTTTATGGGTAGACTTTAATGCCTCTCCTAAGCTAGCAAACTCAACCCCATTAATTTCATGACTTGCTATTAATGCACAGAAATACAAATCATTAGTTGAGTAATCATACCTGGTAGGAGGCCTTACCTGCCTCCTACTTCTGTCTCTCGCTAGCTGGTAGTTGGCCAATGTGTCTTGAGGTGTGTTCATCATGCTGCACAGTTTGATCCAGTTGATCTACCGTGTCCTCTTCACTTTTCTCTTGTATCTCTGCTACTTCATTTCTGTTTTCCTCCTGGTTATTTCTCTTGGGCTGGGTGTCCTCAGATGTCTTCGTGCCTCACATGTCACCGACTTGCTCAGCGGTCCCTGATGTCCCTGGCTCCACCTGCATCTGAGCTCCACCTGCAAGATCAAAATCTGCTAGATCCTTTTCTAAGGCACCTGCATTTTGTTAGTAGATTTACAAGGAAAACAAATTTCATTGAATATAACATCCCGACTAACTATGACTTTGACTCCAGGTGACTCCCTTTCCCATAACCTATACCCTTTTGTCCCTTCTTGGTATCCTAGAAAACACATTTGATTGACCGGTCGGTTCAAGTTTACCTACGGACTGGTGAACATAGGCTTCACAGCCAAATACTCTAAGGTGTGCAAGCTTATGAGCTCTACCAGACCAGATTTCCTCTGGTGTCTTAAACTGAACTGAACTGTTAGGGCTAAGGTTAATCAAATGAGTAGCAGTATTGAAGGCTTCACCCCAAAAGGCCCTCGGAAGTTCGGAAGAAAATAAAAGACATCTGATCTTTTCTAATAAGGTTCTATTCATTCTTTCCGCAACTCCGTTCTGTTGAGGGGTGTTTCTAACAGTCCTATGTCTCAGGATACCCTCACTAGTACAGTATTGATCAAACTCAGTATTACAAAATTCTAAGCCATTATCAGTTCTCAAGACTTTTACTTTGTTACTAGTTTGATTTTCTACCAATACTTTCCATTCTTTAAATTTAGTCAAAGTTTCATCCTTTGATTTAAGTAAGAACGTCCATACCTTCCTACTGTAGTCATCAACAATAGAGAGGAAATATTTCTTACCCCCATGTGTCTGGACCTTTGCTGGTCCCCACAAATCACAATGTAGATACTCCAGACTCGCCTTTGACAAGTGAACTCCAGTTGGGAAGCTCTGTCTGTGCTGTTTGCCCAACACACAGATCTCACAAAACTCAAGTGGCTTCAACTGGTCCTTTCCAAATTGTCCCTGCTTGCTGAGTACCTGCATTCCTTTCTGGCCTATATGGCCAAGTCTCAAGTGCCATATATTAGTCATATCAACATTAGAAGTCAAAGCAGAAATGGGTTTATCCGAGAATACATGTTGGCCATTTAGAACATACAATCCATTTCTCTTAATACCAGTTAGGATCAGTTTATTACCCTTAGATATGTGCATGTGTCCTTTATGTGCTTTATATGTGAAACCTAATTCATCTAGTGTTCCTAGTGATATCAGGTTCCGTTTCAAGTCAGGTACATATCTAACGTCAGTAAGAATCCTAACTTTACCATCATGAAGTTTAAGAGTTATGTCCCCAACCCCCTGTATCCTACAAGTATTGTCATTACCCATATACACAGTGCCTTGATCTGAATTTCTAAAGTTGACAAACCAGTCCCTATACGGACTCATGTGGAAGGAACATCCTGAGTCCAGAATCCATTCTCTGCTAATGTGATCCCTACACACAGTCAATGCCTCAGATAGGCACATCGACTCCTTTTCGGCAACCACAGTGGCACTGCCTTCATTTTTCTGTTCCCTCAGGAACTTATAACAATTCCTTTTAAGGTGTCCCATCTTTCCACAATGATAGCACTTCTTGTCACTATCTTTATTCTTATCCTGTTTGTTCTTTTTCTTACCTTTAGGTTCTTGGTTACTAGTCTGATGATTATTAGGACCATTATATTTCCTTTCATTTTTACCTTTCACGAATAAGTTCGCTCCTCCTCTCCTATTGGTTCTAAGTTCTAGCTCTCTAGCCCTTATACCAGATATCACCAAGTCTAGCCTAGGTACAACTCCTGTGTACTGTAGAGAATTCTTAACGACACTATATTCTTCAGGTAATGCATTTAAAAGTATCATAGCTTCGCTAGAGTCTCCTAGGGCTTGGTCAGTTCCTTTAAGGATTTGAGTCATTTTCGTGAATTCATCCAAATTATCATCAATCGACTTACTAGTATCCATCTTGTAATTAAACAAATTTCCTTTTAAGAACACTAAATTTGGTGCAGAAATAACAGAATAAAGAGATTCGAGTTTACCCCATAGTTGAATGGCGGTGTCCATTCCGTCAACCTTTCTGATGACCGAATCTCCAAGGTGAAGGAAAATCAGGTTGTAAGCCTCTTCCAGGATTTCCTCCTTCGTTTCCTTTTCCATCTTTGGCCACTTTTCTGGATCCGGTTCCAGTGCTAAAGCCACCTTGTGGTGAGAAAGCAAGACTTTCATTTTCTTCTTCCAAGTAGTGAAATCCCCTTTCCCATCAAAGATGCCGATGTCGAGTCTCATAGTCGACATTTCTATTTACTTTTACAGTAATCACCCGATGAAAATTCCGCAAGCACTCTCGGCAATTACTTCCCAACTCAGCCCAAACTCAATTCGGCAATTCGCAGCCTCAATTTTGCCCTAACCCCCTTCGGTAGAAACACAACTAATCTACCCAAACAGGACAGCAAATACAATACACACAAGGCCACAATTCTCAGATTTCAACTTCAATCAAATGACAACAGAGAACACACCTAGCCTGCGAATCAAAGCCACAACAGAGAACACACCCAATGGTCCTAACCACAGTCAGCAATATACACCACCAAACTGCCTAAGCTCAAAACAGCAATTTACAACTCAATCTGCCCAAAAAACTCTCGGCAATTCACTGCCTCTTCACCCAACTCACAGCATCCGAATCACCCAATTAACTAGGCCTTAATCACCCAACAACATTCGGTCACCAGACTCACCACAGTTCCTTGGATTTTCCTTCAAACTACTGCTTCAATGGGATCAATACCACAGAGCACACACCATAAACAACAACTTCAATTTTTTCAGATTTCAACCCCAAAACAGAATGCCCCAGAGAAACACACACCCTGTTCTACCAAAATCAGAAATTTAATTACCAACACTGCAACTCATCAGCAGTGATTTTGATACCAATTTTTTCTTGGCCAGTTAGGGTTTCTTTGGTTCTTGATTTGCAGTTCTCAGGGGGTCTTTGATCTTGGGTCCTGCAGTTCTTGCTTTTGACGGATTCTTGTTGCCCCTTCGGTCGATTGTTATCTGATCTTGTTCAATCTTTGCAACTTTGATCTTGATCTTCTTTTCTTGTCTTGGTCGTGGTCTTCAATTTACCAGTTTTAGGGATTTGATTTTTGCTTTGCCGCCTAATTGAAGGGGATGGATCTTGGGCCTTGATCCTTGATCGTTCTTCTCAGCCCACTCAATAAATTCTTGCTCGGCTCATCAATTTACAGATTAGAGTTCTGGTCCTCTGCTTCACCGAATGAAGAAAAATTTTTCTTTGGGCTATTGATCTTCAATCAACAGATTTGATCGGCCCACTGGATCTTAATCCAAAAGCTCTGATACCAATTGTTAAAGTTTTGTCGCAAAATACGTCAAATTAATCAATCAAGAATGCACGATTTTACCGTGGTTCGCCGGAAAGATTCCCGACTACATCCACGTTGAACTCCGGAATAGGGAGCTCGCTGCACTAAGCAATTTCAAGATTACACACGGAATCTTGAATCCGTTTACAAATTGTAATTCCCCAAATCTCACAAAGAACCCTAATCTCTAAAAGTGACAATCTCTCAAACTCCAATTGAAGATTACACTAACTTGGACTTAGGGAATAGGCTTAACACTTAGCCAATTATTAAGGGAATACAAATAGTGAAACTCTCTCCTAATACTCAACCTAAGTGCTCTTTATATAGGATGAGCAAATAAAGGCAATTGGGACAACGGCAAGGATTGCGCCATGTGTCCCTCATCCAACGGATGACAAGGGCTTCACATTTTACAGATGTAAATCAAAGATAATATTTGTTTGATATTATTTTTCTAATATTTTTTTTTTTTTGGATCCTGATAAGAATAGATCCTGACATGTTAGAAGTGGGAAATGGTGGGATGACCCTGGAAGAGTACAGGTCACATTTTAGCATCTGGGCTCTCATGAAAGTGAGTCTCTAAATTTGAACTTCTCTTGTATTCAATTTCTGCAGTTACATAATCTCTTCACATAATCTAAACACCTTATATTTTACAGGCCCCTTTGCTCATTGGATGCGATATCCGATCTGCAAGCAGAGAGACTCTTGAGATCCTAGGAAATAAAGAGGCGATAGATGTTAATCAAGATCCATTAGGTGTCCAAGGGAGAAAATTACGATCAAAAGCTAGCCTTGAGGTAATCAATATCACAATGTAAAATGTATTGTATAATTAGGCACTCTGATGCACCTAGTAACACTAATAAACTAAACCAAACCAAATCAAAAAGTAATAAGAGTCGGCAATATGGATCTTTTAACGCTATTGTACCGCAGATATGGGCGGGGCCACTATCAAAAAGAAGAGTGGTGGTAGTGTTATGGAATAGAAGCAACTCCAGGGCTCCAATATCTGTCAAATGGAGAGAAATTGGACTTCCTTTATCAACTCCTGTTATTGTCAGAGACTTGTGGGCGGTATGAAATACTTTTCAAAACGACAGAGTAGCCCTGTTTCAATACAATGAATTTTCATATGCTATATGCTAATTAGATTAGGCAAATGCATAAGTTTTACATTTTATAGCAATGTGATTTAACCTAATTATCATTTTGATTGCAGCATTCGTTTGTTTCAATGAATAAGCGTTATGGATTGACTGCAAATGTTGCTCCTCATGCTTGCAAGATGTATATTCTTACTCCATTCTAGAGATTGAAGGAGGATTTTCATTGGCCCCTTCAATTAGTGTAGACAACAGAACCTGGGCGACGCTGTTTCTAGACTCGCGGCCTAGTTGGGAAGTACGAAATAACATGGAGTCGCCACCCGGTGTGAACCGGGACAAAGATTTAAGGCCGCACTCACCCCTCGCAAGGGAAGACCTCAAACCGTTGGGTTCGGAATGGTCCCTTACTTATGTCACTTGTGATGATATAATTTGTGCAATGAATCAACCAAGTCTACTCAATAATCATGCTCAAGGGTACTTAGATCTAACATACCTTCATCCAAATAACTCCACGCAATGTAACACAACGAGCATATTGAACCATTAAATCAACATGTATAAATCATTATCCTAACACATCGTAAACTAATAATATGCATAAGGAACAACCTAAATATGCTTTAACAAATAAATAACAAACTAAATTAAACTATGCTTTAAATAATAAACGAATAACCTAAAGACTATAACATGCTCAAATATAAAATTTGGATGAGACGAGATACGTGTATCTTAAGTGGTACGTGGCATCGTATCCCGAGTGCAGACCATACTACCGTCCATTCGGAATCGGCTATAGAATTTACGTCCGGGTTTCCATCCGATATACCACAAAAGGGAACACATATCCCGCTCGTCTAACAATCACATCATGCCTCAAACGACTCTCATGCAATTATATATCAAAATAAATAAAACAAAAATAAAGAAGATAAGTAATAAATAAAAGGGCCCTCAGGTCTAACCTCTTTTGTCGTCTCTCGAAAGCGTGTCACACGGCCGTCGGAAGGGTAGATGCTTCGCAAATTTTCTGGTTCACTAATCCAACGCTTTTCCTCGCTGTTCCGCTATTCGGGCTTCTGTTTTCACTCAAGTTTTCAGGCTATTTTTGGACTGTTTTGTTCTCAGTTTTGGCAGCTAATTTTCGAGACTGCAGGGGGCTGTTTGCTCTCGGTTCTGGCTACTGTTTTCACGTTTGGTTAGGGCATATGTGGCCAGTTGTTCACGTGGTTTTTGGGGCTGTATGCATGGGGCTTATTACACGTGCATGGGGGGGTTTCTCGGCTATGGCTGATGAATGGCGAGAAGGATTCAGTTTAGGGTTTATGTTCTGTGAATGGAGGGCTTCGGTTTAGGCATGTGAAGTTAGGGTTATTGGCTTGTTTGAAGGGCGTAAATGGCGTGTTGGTGCTGCTAGGGTTTAGCGTGAGCAGTGAGGAGAGGCTGTGTGCTCGGTGAAGGCAGTGCGGGGTGTGCGTGTGTGTTGAATATGGTGCTGCGTGTTGATCGTGAAGGGGGGTTGTTCTAGGCTAGATGTGTCGGTGTGTGTATGGGGCAGTTTCGTGAGCTGAGCATTAGTCTTTGCAGTGGGTTATTTGGCATGTGGAGCAGTGAGCTGTTATGTATTGCCGAGAGAGAGATCCAGTGGAGGCGTGAGCAGTTTAGGGTTTCAGAGGGAAGGGTTAGAGCGAGAGAGAGGGACGGTAATGCAAGGGTATTTTGTGGTGCTTTTTCGTGAATGAGCTAGCTCGGGCTTGTGGCTTGGTGTGATGGTCTTTTGTGTGAGAGGCAGCAACATGATGAAGGAGGTAGTGAGCTGTTTGATAATAGGTGTGAATGGCTACGTGTGTATGGGTTGGAGCAGTGAAGGGAGGTGGCTAATGTGGTGGTGATATGCGTGAAGGTGATGAAGGGCCATATTGCCGAGAGATATGTGAGAGGCTAAGGGTGCATGGATGCTGTGTGTGTGAGATCTGTGTGGTGATGCTTATGGGGCTGTTGAAGGTGGAAGGCTGAGGGAGACTGGTTTGAAGGTTCTATGGCGTTAGTAGCTGTGTCAGCGCATGGTGGAGGGCTGCTAGAGTTGTTGAACCTCCTGCTTGCTAGGTTTCAATTTGGCGTCTCCCTCATCCCTCCAGTGAAGTGGCGTTAATGGCGATTTGAAGGTTGTCTCGGGTTCTTGGTGTGGGGCCGTGAGGGTGGCAGACTGCTCAGGGTTTATTCATTGTTTGAAGTGTGCGGCTGAGGGAGATGAGAGGGATTGAAGCCGTGAGTAAGATGAAGATTAGGGTTTATTCTCTTATTTGTTTGTGCCGTGTGAGAGAGATAGGCCAGCCAAGGCAGTTAAGGTTTGTTGGATGCTTATATAGTGAGAGGGTAGGGTTAGGGTTATGCATGGCTTTAATAGGAAACAAAATCAATTAATTGGGGAATTTATTTAAATGGTGAGTGGTTTATTTGTTTTAGGAAAATATTTATTTAATTTTGATATTAGTTTTAATTTAATTTAAATTTAATTTAATTTAAATTGGAATTAATTTGATTTAGTTTAAATGGATTTTAATTTGATTTAGTTTAATTTCAATTTAGTTATTTAATTTAATTTTAATTATTTTTTAATTCAATTTAATTTGTGACATATATTTTAAATGTTTTAATTATTTAATTTGTGAGATGTGATTTAATGGGTTTGGTGTGTTTTAAAATAGAGGTCCAACAAGCGAACCCGAAGCGAAACAAACGAGTTAAATCCGACCAAAATATCAATTTCCAACTTTACCCTTCCGACGTCCGTTTCCCGCGGCTTTCACAATCAAAGAGGTAGTGTCTCCATACGAGACTCATCATCGGGACTTATATGTAAAAATGCAGTGTCTACAATTAGCAAAATGTCATCTCATTAATCAAGAAGTTTTGAGTGATGCAAGTGATTTTTTTTTTTAATTTTTTTAATTTGTTTAGAGATTTTTCTTTATTATCTTCTCCAGGGCAACAAAGTTATTTAGTATTTACATCCATATGGTTCAAGTTCTTTAGATGATTGAAAGCGGTCTGTGTTGGTTGAGATTTTTCCATTGAAATAAGTAATTTGTATTTCTTAATTAGCACCATTGTTGTTGAAATCATTGGTTATAAACATGCAATGCTGAGCAGAAGTGAATAAAAATTAGGACAAGAAAAGGTGGGATGTCTCCAGATCTTGACAGGTCAGCAATTTTGACCACTACTGAATGATAAGTGATCAGGTTCTAACTCTGAAGTCAACTAAACTTGATAAACATGAAAAAAATCTCACATCTTAAATTGCTGACACCCATGGCCGAAATTTAATTTTGAAAAAATGACATTTAATTATCCTATTAATTATTATATGATGTTTTAATTTTTATAATTTTACGAATACGAGCTTTATTCTATATAATTTTTATGGGTTATGCTAACAATTGCCCTTAAGGCACTCCTTAAGAATCAATTTAAGGAAAGTTTTGACATTATTTTTATAGGGAATGTAAAAAATTGTAAAATTATTAATGACTTTTTTTTTCCATCAAAATTTTCCTTAAATGGATTTTTAAGGAATGCCCTTAGGGCACTCGTTAGCATTTCCCAATTTTTATAACAGACATTAAATATTTTTTTATTAGTTTAGTCATTTTTATCCCATTTTGAAATAAACTTTTACTATCTATATATAATTTTTGGGATATTCAAATTATTTAACACTAAATAGAAAAAAAAAACTCAAAATTAACTAGAATATTTAATGATCTAGATTAAAACTTAATTTTCAAAAAATATAGAGATTAAAGTATGATTATGATAATTTACATGATAGTTAGATGTTATTTTCTATTTAATTTTTTATATTCTTACCTCCTCAATATTTGAACTCAGGTGGCATGCTAAATAGTATTACTTTAAAACCACTACAACATGCCCCATACATTTAGAGTTTTAACATCTTTAATAATCCAACTTAGTAATGATTTTAAATAAAATAAAATGTAATAAGAAAAAGACAATGGATTGAAGTGACTATTTTTAAATTTTATAATACTTTGAATTTATTTCTATAAACAATCATACATAGATATATTTTCTCATCTTTTATATGATGCTGCCACTGCGTATGATAGGGGTAAAATTATCAACTATAATTTATTCATGAATATCGAATACTTGACTTAATTCATTCATTACTCAATTCACGAATATCAGAATATGTGTTAAACTTTTACTTCATTCATTCATGTATTACTTGATTTATGAATCTCGAATCCGATTTTATTTAATTTATTCATTACTTGATTCTTGAATCTCAAATAAAACTTTACTTGATTCATGAATCTCAAATATAATTTTCCTTGATTCATGTATCACATTATAATCATATGCCTATATAAAGGGGTATTAATATGTATTGAAAATACACATGTAATAGAATATCACACTATTATATTAATAGACAGCTTCATTTAATGTAACAATGACTTTAACTTGGTGGCCTAAGCCGACTTTGATAAGTGCTTCTTGAATATTTTAAAAAGCTGAAAATGTTGTATGCAGATAAATATCTTTGTAGTCTTGAGATCTTAAGATTATTTTTTATTTTAATTGACGTAATACAATCTAATATTATAATAAAAATATGAATTCAAACCCAAAAAACACAATGTTAAAAAAAAAACACAACATCCCATAGTAATGTTTAAATTTATTTTTTTATTCTCTTATCTTCCTATAATTTAAATTCATATAATAAACCAAATAAAATAACTTAAAAAACAATAAGGTAATAAATTCGTCAAAGATGGAGTGATTGAATCAAAGATTTTAAAAAAATAGTAACCCAACATCCTAGGGTCAAAATTAAATTTAATAAAACATAAGGTCCTCAATTTTCAAAATCAGATCTTCAAAAACAGACAAAAGTAATTATTAGTAATTGGAAGTCAGATTCTTCCAATCAATAAATGTTGGACCTAATCAACTCTATCAAAATAGATGGTGATGCTGACACGTGTGTGCATTGTTAAAACTAAAGAATTAATATACTTAACTTCCGTAAAAATGGTATTGGGGTAATTAAAAAACACTAGTGAAATAATACAAAATTTGGGACGTCATGTTACTCATCATGTACTAATTTTTTTTTTTTTTTTTGGAAACGATGGAAACCCCGCCATCAAACCATCTATTTTGGGCCGCGGCGCAGGTAAAACCATCGGTTGTCCCAGGCTCTTACAATAAGTGCACCCCCTGGATTCGAACCCATAACTTCAAGGTGAGATCTTGGACCCTACACCACCAACCCAACACAAGGTCCTCATCATGTACTATGATTTTGCCCAATGACAAAATGCTACGTAACATTCAAACCCACTTGTGCTGCGTGATCCAGTTGGCATTTCTTAAGCGCTCTGTTATTTAGCATGTTTTTAAAAAATCGGATTAGTAATTAAATTGATGATTTAAAAAATCTAATGAGTTATTAATTTGATCGGTTAAATCGTTTCGATTGAATCGGTAAAACCAAATAATATCATAAATAATTTGAATTAAATAAATGATAAAAAGATTACGTCTTAATTTTTGGTTAAAAATTTGGTTTTACTGATTTGTTAATTCGTTTTGCCACTCATTGTTTTGACTATTTTTTTACGATGACTTTTTATTATTCATTCATACCGGACTCACAACAAATTCCCAAATCAACCAATTCAATCGTTTAGTCTTGTCTGATTTTAAAAATAATGGTTATTTGTTAATATCTTTTTATAATAGTCTCCAATAGGTGTGATTTGGTGGTGTAAGACTCATGATTTCACATTGAGGTTCTGAGTTCGAATTCAGAAATTATGTTTTTTATAAGAGTATTGGACAATCAATTATTTTATCTGATTCGCTTAAGTTCGGAAGAGATGATTTGACGACGAGATTTCCAACGATTCCAAAAGAAAAATAAAATAAAATATTTTTTTCACAGTATAAGCTCCATTAACGTTCTGGAAAAAAAATGAAAGGTCCAACCGTCCAAATTTCATACGAAGCAAGTCTAACATATGTCATGTGTGCATGCCACGGCCTTTTTACAAGTCCCCATTTAAGTTTATTTTATTTATTATCCGGATTCAGAGTTGAGGGAGTAAATGAATAAAAAATGAATTTAAACTTTGTCACATTCCTTTATTTAAAAAAAATAATAATAATAATAATCTTTTAGGTATATTTAAGAAATATGTCATAAATTATCTTTATATATACAATTATAATCGGATGGTATTAATTCAATTATCATCCTAAGTGAAATACAAATTCCAAATCTTTTATTTTTGAAATGACATTTTTATAGTTGCATACACTCACATGAGATATGATTAAGAAAACAGAAATGACATGTGAATAAAATGGGGACAAATGAAGAACTAAATTTTTTTTTTTTATACATTTAAAAATAATATTTTTTTTTTTAAAAAAAATTGTGGATGCTGGAATTCGGCCGAGGTCCACAATCAGAATTTGTAAATTGGGGGCACTAGCGATCCTACAAAACAAAGAAGAATGAATGGGAGTAGACTGCCCACCGGTGTGGTAGGTACTAGGGACACTCCGACGCCCAAGTCAGTAGTATGAAATGATCAGTAAATATGTAAAAAAATGAAGTTGATGTTTATTACTGCCTCAACTTTATTTGGATGGCCGTGAGGGCGATGACAAATGCTTTTAGAAATGGGAAATAGAACCAGTATCTGAATAAAATGTATCAGACTTGGATGAAAGAAGCTCTGCCCTTATTTCTCGAATTTCGTTCATATTTATAGATGAAAATTATCATCCTTGGCAGCCGGCGTAAGTCCCACCACGTGCCTTATGCATTTGATAGAAAGTCTGAGCAGGTGGGAATAAGTTTTGTGTCGGGCAAAGTAGGAGAAGAGTAGTTGATATAATCATGGGGTTTTGTATTTAAGCTTATGACTTAATTGTAATACAATAATACAGAAATCTTTTGGGCCTAATCTTTATTTTCGGGCTTTGTATACTATTTGGGCTTTAAGGTAAAAGACGGTTTTATCCTTGGCCCAATTTTGGTCCAAACAAAAATCATTAAATTATAATTTATAAATACACAAAAGACAATATTTTTTCATCATATTTTAATTCATCTTCATTTGCTAGTTTTAATAATCATAATTCTAACCCCAAGGGGTTGCCTTAGGCTTTGGGCTTGAGTGGTTTGCTCCCTCTCAGGTTCAAAGTTCGAATCCTACTATATGCATTTCCTTGGGGTCATGCCCCCTGGTGTGAAAAGCCAGCGACTTACCCTCATCTGTGTTGGGAAACTTCTGAGGGCACGGGGCACAAGTCCCGGAGATTAGTCGAGGTGCGCGTAAGCTGGTCCAGACACCCCGGTTATCCAAAAAAATAATCATAATTCTTACTATATTTATTTGCCGTAGTCCAATTAATTTTCAAACATCTTAATAAAACATATCACTTAAAATATAGAAGAGGTAAGAAATAAAAAATATATATTTAAATTTACCGACCCCTATTTTGTAAGGAAAAAAAAAAGCCCTTTGTAGAGAAAATTAATATTTGGTCGATGCCTTTGCAAAAACGTACACGAAAGTATTTTATACAAAACCCCTATCCGTAATGCGCCATAAATACTATCCCCAGTACATCATAATCGTGAGTGTGTTTAATTCATAATTGTAATTTGTATCACGCGTTAATACGAATTATTCATCACTCGTTTTTAGTAAAATTTTGAAATTGACAGCTAGCCGATATATGCTTTAATTTATTCAAAATGAATGGTTAATTATTAATCATTTTATATTCAAAAAACCAATATCAAATCAAAGATGCATTCTCTTCAAAAAAAAAAAAAAGAAAAAGAAAAAAAGAAAAGAAAAGTTGTGTTGCGTACTCTATATTTTCTGATAAATATTTAACCAAAACAAGAACCATTAATTTTTGTCCTTTACTTTGAAGGTGGGAACTGGGAAGTGATAATTTATTAAACAGGAATGAGATACATACAAAATTTGTATAACAAATAATGTGTCACTTATCATTTTCAATCACATACTAAATAATAATTAATTAAATATTTTATAATTAATATGTTAATTATTATAATTATTAACTTCAACTATTAAATGACCTGTTTATAAACATATCACTATTTAATTATTAAAAATTAGATTAGGACACTCTCATTTGTGATAATTACTACACCTATTAATGGGCATGTTTCAAGTTGCATTATCTTGATAGGAATTTAAAATCTATTTTCAATGCATAACCAGATCAACCCATCTTTGGATTTATTCTATCTTTTCCATTTTGAAAGTGAGTTCCATTGCTCACTTCACACCTATGAGAAAAAGCCGAAAAGTGACACTTCAGTTTAATATATATATATTTGAAAATAAAGAGATCCGATTTTTTTCTTTGATACAACGGATATATAAATTACGTGATATTACAAACTAATAAATATATGACGTGTATAGTTGAATTAAATATAAATATAATTTAATTGATATTTTTAAAATATTTTAACACCTATTTAATATATATTATTATATTATTGTAAGAATAAAGTGATACGTCCATTACCTTCTATATTTTTAGTACGTTTATTTGATAGTATTATTGAAGTTATCTGCTCATGTAACGTGTTATAAAAATTCAATTTATATAAGAAAATAAATGACAAAAAAAGGTAATATATAACTAAAATAAATGTAATATTATTTGGTTGTTTTTACTCTTGTCATATTTACAAATCAGTAATTCAGATATCAGAAGCGATCTAATAAAGGGCCACTAAATTAAGCTTCCAATATTGAATCATGTTGCTTAGGCATAACAAACATAACTAATCAATTAGGGCAAAAGTTCATGATCTCTCTTAACATCTTGTGACTCTAGCCAGATGGTTCATGCTGGATTTTACATGTCAGCAATTTGGCCCTTGAGAACGATAATAATAGGGTTGGCAAATAGACCGAATTTAGAAAAATCCAGCCACAGATTAAGTGTTATTTATTTAAGTATGGATTTAGAAAAACACACAAAAAAAAAAATTCAAAATTTAAGAAATTGGACTTTTCAAAAATGTCAACAAATAACACATGATGATTTTTTTATTTTTTATTTTTTATTTTTTTAAAAAAAAAAAGAAGAAAGAATTGGTAGCTAGAGAAGCAGCTTAATTGAATAATGGATTTGATCATATTGTCTTTTGGATGATTGAGATGGTTCTATACTTCAAATAGTATGTCGCATAACATATGAAAAATAATAATATTGATCATCCGTGATGTACATTAATTATTTGTTAGGCGTATTGCAATAATTTCGGTACAGATCCTAATCCCACATGTGATCTTGGCAAAAGTAATTGGCATTTTATGCCTAATTCATGTTAATTTGCGTATACATTAGCTATATGCATGCCATGCCATGCCACCTTGAAAATGAAGTCATATATATACATTTTGTGAATATTCTTTGCAAAATTATGAAATTAATTACCTAAAATTAGGATCAATTTACGAAACTATATATATAGTCCATTTTTAAAAGAAAATATATATGTAACATTAGACTGGTAATTAATAGAGATTCCATATGCACGTCTAGCACCTAATCGTCCCCAAGGGCTGTGACTTGGTGGTGTAGGGTCCAGGATCTCACCTTGAGGTTCTGGGTTAGAATCCAGGGGGTGCACTTCTTGTAAGAGCCTGAGACAGCCGGTGGTTTTACCTGTGCCGCGGCCAGAATGGGTGGTTTGATGACGGGGTTTCCATCATTTCTCAAAAAAAAAAAAAAAAAAAAGTCTAGCACCTAATCCATGAAGAAAGATAAATATAAGATATGTAATGCTAAAAGAAAAAGTAAAACAAAGAACTTGCATCGGCTATGCCATATTTTGTTTTCAAGTTATATATATTATGGTTACAAGTAGATATAAAAAAAAAACATTAAACTAATTCATATATAACGTGACATTAATTTTACAGAAAAAAATTAATAAGAGAACCTTTTAAATTATTGGTCATTTGATTTATTTAAAAGTTTTCCATCTGTTACATGAAAGTGGATTCGAAACCTAATGATAATGTCAAAAAAGTGTGATCAGTGTCTTTGTGTTCACTTTCTTACAGTACTGTAAGTTCAAGCTTGTACATTGTCGTGCATGGTCTTTTTGGGTCTAAGTATGACTTGTACCATCCGAATCCAAATTTATTATTATTATTATTATTATTTTTTACACATTATGATATATTTAATCCATTTATGTCAAATAGATCCAATAACCCTATTATTAAGTGACCATATTATCCCTATAATATTGGATTTAATCAACACAGTTTAAGAGTATAAATTTTATTTGTGAAAAAAAATAAAGACTCATACGTTATTTTATATCTTTTTTCAATATCTATCACTTACCCTCCTAATATTTTTGTAATGCCGAATTACCCGGCCACTTAACCTAAAATTTATTTATTTTTTATAATTTCACCCTTAAATACAATTATATTGCCTTGATTATAATTGATAATTTATTAATTATAATTTAATTACTATTTTTTAGTATAAAAATAAAAGAAATAATACAAACTTGACAATTTCCATATATAATTTTGATAATTAATAATTTTATTATGTAGTTATTAAAAATAAATACTATTATATTGACATGATAATACATTAATTATAATGTCAATAACTCAATATTGTAGTATACAATAGTAAAGTTGTAAAAGAACATTAATTTTTTAAAGTGGAAGATAATTGCTAGATACTGAAACCAATAAGAGAAATGATAAACTGTTAACAATGATCATCAGTGAAAATAATAAATATGATGATTATCAATTGTTCATTCAATGTATCTTGTAATAAATTATTAGCCTACATTAAGAGTTGATCTTAATAATTTTTTACCACACAGAAATGACTAGCCATTCAAAATATATATATAGGTGCAATATTTGTGTCCATTTATACAATCTTTATATATATATATATATTTTTTTTAGAAACGTTGGAAACTCCGCCATCAAACCACCCATTCTGGGCCGCGGCGCAGGTAAAACTACCGGCTGTCCCAGGCTCTTATAAGAAGTGCATCCCCTGGATTCGAACCCAGAACCTCAAGATGATATTATGGACCCTACACCACCAAACCACACTCATTTATATACGTGTATAATATATATATATATATATATATATATATATATATATATATATATATATTATATATATATATATATATATATTATATATATATATATATATATATATATATATATATATATAGCTACTATACATTTTATGAACTACAAATCAACCAAGCACACTGTGAATTAAATATTACATGAACAGATGGAAAAATATTCGGTAAAACTTATATAATAGCGTGACTCTTCCTCTTTTTATATAATTAAACATTTACAACTGACACAAATTATGTATGAAATCGACATTCGGAACTGACAACAAAATTGAAAAGGTAACTGTCACTGCATAGTCAAATATATGGACTTAGTTTAGGTTCTCAGCTTTTTAAAAATTATAATTTGTGATTATTATTTAACAATTTAAATATAAATGAATTTTAATCTGTATTACTATTAAATCACATATAAACATTTAATTTGAATTTGATATTTTTATAAATTAATTAGTGGAAAAAAAAAAAAAAGAGCACACGTGCGAGAGCCTCTCACTTATCTCTTGTTGTCAAAGATTTGTTATTTGGAGGAGTTGATGATGTTGAGGTTTTGGCTGTTGCATAAGAAAAGCATGACATACAAAGCGTACAGGCAGTTCCAAACCTCCGACCCCAAAAACCCGCCCCTTGCATATTTTGTTGCCGTTTGCGCGTATGTGGTCCCCACTATTCAATCCTACACGTGTCTCCATTTACTCGTCTTAGAAACAACACGTGTCGTATGATCATCCGTGCCCGTTAGGCACTCTTTGTCACCCACGCACACCCCCATATGGCCATACCCCTCCCTTTTTCCAAATTATATTAACACATAAAATTATATCATATAGTTTTTATCAACCCATAATATTCATAAGAAAAAAGATTATTAAATTAGCTTAAAATTAATAGTCTCCAAGCATATTAATTAATGGAGAGCACCGATTCATCGACGAGCTCGCAGCACCCGCAGCTGCCACCGGGGTTCCGATTCCACCCCACCGATGAAGAACTAGTGGTTCACTATCTCAAAAAGAAGGCTGCATCAGCTCCTCTTCCTGTTGCAATTATTGCAGAGGTTGATCTTTACAAGTTTGATCCATGGGAGCTCCCAAGTAAGCATATGGTTTATTATTATTTATAGTGGTTAGATTTAGGAGTTCAATTAATATGCATGAATTGTGAATTATTAATATATTTTGGTTAACAGGCAAGGCTACGTTTGGTGAGCAAGAGTGGTATTTTTTCAGTCCAAGAGACAGGAAATATCCCAACGGAGCGAGGCCAAATAGAGCTGCAACTTCAGGATATTGGAAAGCAACGGGAACTGACAAGCCAATATTAACCTCTAATGGAACAAATCAGAAAGTTGGTGTCAAAAAAGCTCTGGTTTTTTACGGGGGCAAGCCTCCCAAAGGGATTAAAACCAATTGGATTATGCACGAATATCGCCTTATTGACAATAATTCCGCAGCAAAGCCTCAGGTTCCTGATTTAGTCCCCAACAAGAAAAATTCTTTAAGGGTAATTAATTAGTAAAAATACAAAACAATCTCTTATATATTATTAAAGGATTTTTTATTTATTTTTTTTTATGTGAGTTATTGTTGGTTTTCTTTGTGTGTGTGTATATATATATATATGCAGCTTGATGAGTGGGTTTTGTGCCGGATTTACAAGAAGAACAACGCGCAGAGGCCGATGGAGAGGGACAGGGAAGATAGTTTTGAGGCCATGTATGTGACGCTGCAGCAGCAAACTTCAAGCCATCAAAATCCAAAATCCCCGACTGGTAAAAATATAAGCTATGGTTCATTATTTGAAGTACATGACGAACATTTCTTTGAAGGGATGTTATCAGGAGAAGCCCTACAGCAACAAAACAGCTGTGTTTCCCAGTTAGCCTCTTCGAGCACCAAGCCGGCGGCTAACATGTCCATCGTCTCTGATCCTTCAACTACAAATACAGTTACTGTCCCTATTAAGCGAGCAATGCCGCCGCAGCAGTTCTGGAACGATGCTTCGTCTTCGGGGAAGCGGTTTCATGGCGATATTAACAGCGGAAGCACGGCAACAACTGATAATAACAACAACTCGTTTGTTTCTTTGCTCAATCAGCTCCCACAAAGCGTGCAGTTCAATCTTGGCTCCCATGGTGACGGAACTACTTTGCGGCAACAGTTTCAGCTTCCTAGCATGAATTGGAATTCATAAAATTTGGCAACAGCTGGATGAGGGTTTGTGATTAATTATATATATATATTTATATTTATTACTATTACAATTACGATTATCACAGCATAACATGTTTAATTATTTAAAAATGGACTGGTATTAGAAGGCTTCCGATGATTTGTTAGTGTAACTATAGCAACAATATTACAGGTGAAATAATTCATCGATCATTATTTAATATTATTTTTATATATTTCCAAATTATATAACACACTTTTCATGAATGTTCTTAGAATTTTTCATAATCTGTAATATTGTAATTTGATTTCAGTAAGTAGAAGTGGGGATGTAAATTATGAAAAATGTTACAGAAAATTAAATCAAGATAAAATATAGACAAAATTATCATCAAAATCACATTATTTTGATGATAAATAAATTTGATGGTAATATTATCCCTATTATATTCTCGTCTAATCTCCATATGATTGTTAGTAAATAATTCATGGCTTGTGATTTTTTTAAAAAAAAAAATAAAATAAAAGGGTGCTTAATTGATTCTTAGCCATGAAAGTCAACATTGTATAGAATCTTTATTTAACTTATTTTTGATTTTTGAGAAGGTTATGGTGATAGAATACCACATGTCATGTTGGTTGATGAATGATGATTAACTAAATAAATTTATTAATTTATCAAAATGGCTGAGAAACTTAGGCATAACCTGTCTTTATTATACCTAAAACAAGATTATAATTAGAATAAAGTAAGTTAGTACACTATATGGAAATAAATTAATTTGTTTGCTAATAATTCAGTCTAATTAATTAATTTTCTATAATATAAAACGAAAAGAACCATAAATATGTAATTAATATCAATACCATGTAAACTATTGATATTTTTTTTTATGCATCATAATCTATAAAGTCAAACTGAATTTTGTCATGAGTGAATTATTAGCAAACAAATTAATATTAATGGGGCCATAATATTTAAGAAATAAACCTAAAAAATAGAGAGAAAAAAATAATAATGTAGAAGATATGCAAGAATCAAATGGGGCCATAATATTTCCATAAAATGACGTATGATTATTCCATGTCATAATCAAATGTCGATTATAAGATAAAAATATTGGGTTTCAAAGGGCAACATGAGCTTTTAATTCACAATGGAATGAAGTCTCATTCATTGCTCACTATCGATGTATCGTTCTGGCATTGGCTCATAGAAAAGGCTCTTTGCCTAATTGTCGTCTTTGTTTCATTGGATCACAACTTAAACGTGTCTGTCCTTTGTTTATTGATATGTTAATTAGGGATTAGTACTTTGTAATTGATACCTTGTGTGGGGGGTTAATAACATCTAGATCCCTTATTCTTTATATTTTTCACAAATAAAGATAAAGTTTGTATCAAATAAATCGTATGATTTTACGACGCTCACTGACCCCTTTCATCTCCACTCTCTTTTCTAGATCTCTTTATTTGCGACTTATCCCCCCTAATTTTTGTTATCTTCTTCTCATTCACTTTCCTAAGCCCATTTCCATTTCTTTTGCTCAGCCCCACTTTCTATGTCCTCAGTCCTTGATGTTGTTAATTTTCATTTTTGTTACTCTATTTTGATTATTCAAACCTAATATATGTGGTTGTTCAAATTTAATCAGATTTTAGATATGTGTTGGTAATTTTTTTTTTTTTTTTGGGTGTTATTTCCTGTTTGATGCTGGTGCTTTGTAGGTACATGGAGTTTTGTAGCAGCAAATAAATGATTTGTGAGATTTTATCCAGTAAATTTGAAAATGATAGAGGAGTATCTTTATAGATTTGTCAGTTGTTGTTTGTAATGAATTTCTTTAGTTGTTTTAATTGTTCTATGTTTACTTTCTGTATTGCGTTTTTCACTTCTGGTCTTAAAATTTATATTCACCGACTCTTATTGAGTAGTTGAAAAATCAAGCCAAATATCATATAGGGCCCTAATAGATTTATGTGTGAATTAAAATTTTGATTAGTTGGGAGAATATATAGTGTATATAGTTTATATTATCAGGCTTTGTCTTGACCGGGTTTGAATCTTAGGTTTTTCCTAAATAATATATTTAAACTGGTATAATCGTGTATTTACGTCATTTTCTCTTCTACTTATGAATAAATTTCATATTTTTTAAAAAAAGTCGCATGATCTTACAATATTGAATAATGGGTATTTAATATTTATGTCATTTCAATATGGATTTTGTATCTATTTAATACAAATGCTTAAACAAGGTGATTCATTACTTCAAAAAAAAAAAGATTCATATAATCTACATGAATGTAAACATTTATATAAGTTTAACATATAACATAAATTACAATATATATATATAAATAAATTATATCATACATTTTTATATTAATATATTTCCTCGTAATATCATACTCAAAATCTGCTTAGGAGTATATTTAAAATTTTCTCAATAATAAATTCAAAAATAATAATTAAATAATACTCTCAAACTGATCCTCAACTTGTTCCGGAAACACTAAGTTTATTTATAAAATTCAATATCCATGATTATAACATGAGGGTGTCGTTTTCTTGAATGTAGTGATAAGAAAGAGAGAGCTTGCAAATATTGCAACTGAGGTAATATATATCTTATGCCAACAGGTTGATTATGGGACCATCCAACCATAGAGAGAGGGATAATAATAATATCTTATTATCTAATTAATTAAACCAAATTACATAATCTTAAATCATTTTCCTTTCTTGGGAAAGTGGACCAAATCACTTTCTAAGAATACATATAGCTAATGTGCAACTTTAGAAAGGATATGGGGGCAGTGAAAATCACTTTTTATCCTCATGTCCCATGGTCAATTGCATCATCTTTAGTCTTTATCTTTATATTTTTGAGCAAATCCTCGCATTTTTCTTTATTTACAATCACAGGTCATACTTATTATTATATTTTTATTTTTAGAATCTTGGACTATTGTGAATTAGTTTTTGTGATGAAGCAATTCATATATTTGCGTCCCAATGGGTGTGGCTTGGTGGTGTAGGGTCCAAGATCTCACCTTGAGGTTCTGAGTTCGAATCCAGGGGGTGCACTTCTTGTAAGAGCCTGGAACAGCCGGTGGTTTTACCTGCGCCGCAGCCCAAATGGGTGGTTTGGTGGCGGGGTTTCCATCATTTCCAAAAAAAAAAAAAAAAATCATATATTTGCAATATGCATAAATAATAAATTTGTGTATTATTCATGCAAAAGCATATCTAATTGTAATATTTAGTACTTTTTATTGTTTTTATAATTAAAATTTTGAATAAAACCATGCCTTTTAAAAAAATTTACGTCTAACATGTTTATTAAAAAAAATTATTCAGTACCATAATTCAAAATAATTTTGGTCCTCAAAATGAAATAATGTACTCGCTCCTAGCTATGGGCCATTGATAAAGATATAGAACTTATATATGGTTCAGCCTTTAAAGTATTGTGCTGAAGCTTTAATGATCTCAAATAAAGCGCACAATTGAAAAAATGAAACGGGCCTGGTTTTTTAGCATGTTCGTTTGGACACGGGTCTTAAGGACCTATTTGACACAAATGGAAAACCCAAAACTCCATTATAGAAATTATAGAATTCAGGGATCTATATTTACTGCTGTGCAACAAACACAGTGAGAGCAAAATCTCATTGAAAAATTGCAAAATACAAAATTTGTCTGTTTATTTCAGCCACCGCGTCATTGCAATCATGGATTACTGCTGTTAAAATCACTGATCCTAAGGATTATTTTTGGGGGTTTCATCTGATACAACTGCATGGCTAGCTCCAAGCGTAATCCACCAGATCTTGCCGATCCTCAGCCGTAGATGTTTCTAGGTTTCCCAACTGTACACCAACTATCGTCATTAATCACATAGCAATGCCAATGGCAGCAATGTCATCGTCCAATATTCGATGCATAATCATCAGGAAATCTAATCATTTTCAGCCAATTACAGAATGATTTTCTCTCTGATTGAGTTAACACGTAACTAGCAGGTGGCTTAATAAGACATCAATGAGTGACATGTAAATACAATTCACTGCGAATTCGCAATGTATGATGGGAACTTGAGTAACCACTTATGCTGGAAAGTATAAGAATCATTAGCAATAAACGAAAGAATATTAATAAATTCAAATTAGAAATAACATGTCACATAACCATACATTTTTTTTTTGAAATGATTGAAAATCCCACCGTCAAACCATTTTTTTTCGGGCTTAAGCGAAGTAGGTAAAATCTTCGGTTGTCTCTGACTCTTACAAAATGCACTCTCTAAATTCAAACCTAAGACCTCAAGGTCAGATCCTGAGCTCTACACCACTAAGACACGCTCCTTGGGGATTGTACGGGCCAAATTTGGACTCAAGGATAAAATCGACATTTCACCTCCGGACCAACCACAGAGCCAGAAACCCGAAACCCTTTAAGAAGCCCAACTCGTAAACTGATATTGGACCAAAGGATCTCAGAAGCCCAAGCCCATTCACAATAAAAGACGTGGCCACAATGGCCTATCAGTTACCAGATCAGAAAACGCATGAACTCATAACTCATCCATTAAATTGACCGTTTTAGGGCGTCCAACGGACAAAAGAATGAATGAGCATACCTCAAGAGGCTTATAAAAGGAAAAGGCAATCCACAGTAAAGAAACAAGTCTTTTCTTCGGAGGTCTGAGCTCTCATACTTGAGCTCTATAAGCTTCTTACTCTCTAAACCACGGCCATTACCCTCACGGTAGTCAACAGAAAACAAGGTAACATCAAGCCTTGCTATTCCATTATTTATAGCTCGTTTTCATCACTGACTTGAGCGTCGGAGTGCCTACGGCACCCACCACACCGGTGGGCAGTAACCTCCACGCTCACTCTACCTTTGTTTTGCAGGATCGCTAGTGCCCCCAACCTATAAATTCTCGATTGTGGACTTCGGGCGAAAACCAGCATCCACAATTTGGCGCCCACCGTGGGGCCTTAGCGATTCATAGTAGACAAAGATCTCTCAGTCTACGGTTCCTAAAACACAGCCAACCATGACTTATAGCAGTGAGCAGACACCAGATCTTATGACTACGCAGCTGACCATACTCCAAGAATGATTACGCACTTTAGAAGAAGAGAGTCAAGTCATGCAAAGCTCTAATATAACCCTCTAGAAGCAACTGGACCAAATCTCTTCAACCTCCCAACAACCTGATACTCCCGACCATCCCAACAATCCTACAATCACCACCAATCTCTTGGGGGCATTCAACAATGTGGCAAGCGACAATCCGCCATCAGACAACCATCCACCAAATCAAGAAAGAAGTCAACATATCTCCCCAACCGACCAAGCATGGCAAGTTTCCTCCTGTGCGTAAGGAAATGAAAGAGTTCAAATATGCAATTCTCTCCAGCCTACCTGACGACTACCAGTGAGAAAATCCGAGCCGACACGATCTCATATACTCAATTTTTGGAGACCATCACTTCCATCGAACTACCATGAAAGTTCAGTCCTCCAGATATGAAGATGTATGATGGATCAACTGACCCAGACGACCATGTTGTCCATTATAAATACAAGATGATATCAACAGGTCTGGCTCCTCATCAATGAGAAGTTGGTATGTGCAGAGGATTTGGAGAAACATTAGTTGGTCATGCCCTCACCTGGTTTATCAATCTCCCATACAGATCCATCGAGTCTTACCAACAGCTAGTAGACAAATTTGTGGAGCATTTTTCAAGTTCTTGCAAGCTTGAGAAGACCACCAATGACCTTAATGTCATCCAACAACGGAGATGTGAGTCCTTGCGAAGCTACATGACTTGTTCCAATAAAGAGAATATAACAATCCCAGATCTCTATCAGCCTATTGCAGTGGAAGCATTCAGAAACGGATTACTTTCAGAAAGTGGACTCTATAAAAAGCTCACTAAATTTCGATGTTACACTATGGATCAAGCCATGACTCGAGCCCAAATCGAGATTAGGTGGGAGGAGGATAAGACGAACAAGAAGAGAGAAAGTTCCACCAAGCATCACAATGAGAGAAGCTCGAATCCTCACAAACGACATAATAAATGATATGTTAGTAATATGATATCACTTGATGTAATTAGACTAAAAAAATGGCCAGAGGCCACCCATTGTCACCTTGGGGACATCATAGCTTCCCAAATAAGTATTCATTGGTTACTTTAGAAAAAACAATCCTTCCAAAAACTCCAACTAAGAGAGAAATCCATTTTTTTCAATCGACCTATATTTACCAACACCTGGCCCAATCGACATGCTTTTCCAATCGACATGAGAATACCCTTATAATCCTCCAACATACCCAATCGACCAATAAGTAAACTTTAGGATTGTCATCTCCTCCATACTACGTGAAATAATTGTCATTTCTTTCAGATGATGAAGGATTATCATCTCCTCCAGACTACATAGAAAGATTGTCATCTCCTACAAACTACATTGAAGGATTGTCATCTCCTTCATACTGTATAAAAGGATTGTCATCTCCTCATTCAACTATGATAGAACAAGTCGCCTCCTTCCAGTTTAACCAATTTTCCTACCATTCCCCCATACAACGAAAAAATATATCTGGCCTGAAGTGGATATCTCAGTCGACACTACATGTAAGGAAACTTGCCATGAGAATGATATCTCAGACGAAAATACACAAATGAAGACTTGGCATGGACGTCCTAGACGACACTACGTGTATGGAGGCTTGGCATGAGGAGGATGTCCCAGTCGACACTACGTATGTGGAGGCTTGGCATGAGGAGGATGTCTCAGTCGACACTATGTGTATGAAGAGTTGGCATGAAGAGAATATCCCAATTGACACTATGATGTGATCCAGAATGAGCTCTGTTTGTTGGGCCAAGTTAACTTGAAGTTGTGGCTGATTGCATGACTTGGTCAAATTGGTGTATTTGGGCCATTTTGGTGGATTTGGAAGATTCATTGGGTTCTGGAGTTTGGTCCATGCATGAGACATTATGTGAAGGCTTTATTATGTCTAAAGCAATATTGGAATGGGTCTAGGACGTGCATGGGCTGCCTTGATTGATTTTGGGCTTTATTTCCGAATGGTGCATTAGCAGTGGCGGGATTTACGTAGTCTTCGTATTTTGGACGTAACTTTCTCGTCCGATATCCGATTTTGGTGATTCAAGTTGTATTGAAAAGAGAACTCGTAGCTCTACAACTTTGAAGTTTTCATCAAAGTCCCGTTCAGATTCCTTCATGGTCTAAATGACGACGCAATGCATCCCTATAGTTTTTATATTTTATATTTTTTTAAGTTATGTGTTGTTTAAGTGTTGGGATGAACATTAATTAAATTAAAAAGCTCATGGACGAAATTTTCAAGTATTTTATTAGAGTTTTATTATATTTTGGTAGAATTAGGGTTAGCCACCTATTTAAATGGGCATTATTCATTGTAATGGATAATTAACCAATAATATATCTTTTTACAAAACAAATTGACTTGTGTCATCTTGAGGGAGTGGATTCTTCCTTGGTTTTACGGAACAAAAGCTTATCAACGTGTAGCAAGCGTTGTGGCGCTGTATCGCTGTTCAGGATTCTCCAAAGAAATAAAAAAAGGTTTTTAAGGGCAATGTTCCTTAATGGTTGGACTTGATCTTGGAAGGCTTTTGTTCTTACAAAATCAAGATTCGCGGTTCTTGGGGCTTAGAACACGTGGAGAGGTTGGCTTGGATTTGTTCCAGGCAGGTTTCTATCACACTACGTGTATGAAGAGTTGGTAAGAGGAGGATGTCCCGATGGACAATACTCTAATGAGGACTTGGTGTGAAGACATTCCAATCGACATGCATGTAAGAAGACTTGGCAATGACCTCCCACTCGACACTACTTGGGGATTTGGTTTGAAGACGTTCCAGTCGACATGCATGTAAGAAGACTTGGCAAGGACATCCAGCTCGACACTACATGGGGATTTGTTTTGAGGACGTTCTAGTCGACATGCATGTAAGAAGACTTGGCAAAGATATCCCACTCGACACTACATGAGGATTTGGTTTGAAGACATTCCAGTCGACAAGCATGTATGACTTTGTGTGAAGATATTCTAGTCGACATGCATGTATGGAGATTTGGTGTTAAGGCATCACAATCGATATACACAAATGAATACTTAGAATGAAGCATATACCTCATTCGACATCTACATATATGTAGCTTGAGACTTATTGTGGATCCCAGATGCGTGTATGGCTTGAGGTTTGATGTGCCTCCCATTCGACATCTACATGTGTGTAGCTTGGGACTTGTTGTGGATCCCAGACGCGTGTACATCTGATCGGATCCTAGCAGCATTGATCGATTTCGTTCGTTTAAGATTATTTATTATTTATTTGCATGTATGGAACCAACTTGGACGACCATTTTTATTTATTATTTGGGTTAGTTTATTTTATTTATTTATGGGTTCAAAATGGGCTAGAAATTATGAATTATGAGCTTTTAGTTGGTAATGGGTAGTTTATGGCTATATTAGTCTTTTTAGCTCTCTTAGGGTTTGAGTATGTTACTATTTAAACTCAAAAACACCTCTTAATGAAGGACCCAATTTTATGTGCGTGAATAGTACTTTTTCTTGAGATTAATAAAATTTTATCATCGTTCAGTGATTGAACAAAAACTTATCAAAGGGTTGGCATCCTTTGTGGCGTCCGATTTGCTGGTAAAATTTATCTGAGGCTATCTCCAAGGGTTTTCAAGGACAGGTTCTTTGGGGGTCTACGGGATCTTGAATCGGGTTTCGTCTTTCTCATATCTGGTTTCGTATCAATTGGTATCAGAGCCAGATTTAAGGTCTGACTTTTTTCATTCTTTCCGTTTCTTCTTCTTTTTTTCCGTCTCTCAATCTTGTCTTTATCTTAATTGTGTGTCATTGATAAAAAAAAAAAAAAGAACAAAAGTCTTCGGCAGTCTGCTAATTTTCTTCTTCGCTTGGTGGGTTTGTTGTTTTTTTTTGGATTTTGCAAGTTAAGGGCTGTGTTGTCAGTGAAAAAAAAAAACAAAGTTCACGACTGTGAACAACAAAAAAAAAAAAAAAAAAAAACAAAGTTCACGCCTGTGAAAAAAAAAAAAAAGAGAAGAAATTGATGCCCTGACAGTTGCTTTTGGCATGTAGTGTGTGTTAGCTATTAATTAATATTTGGCATGCACTTTGCTATGCATGTTGGCTATTAATTTTGGCTCTTTGTTACATACTTTTATTAGACTATTTTGTTCTTTTGTTTTTTTTTTTTTTTTTCTCTGTACTTTTTATTTCATGGCATTACATATTCCTTTAGCTACATTAGGTATTTTTGATTATCTTACGTTGGGGTGAAAATTGGGCATTGTTGATTGAATCGTTCTAGCGTAATTTTGATAATCCTATTTATATATAAAAAAAAAAAATCAGATCTGATCAGGTAAAGTTTGATCAATTATCTTGTGTGTTAAGTTGTGCTAGGGATTGCCTTAGTGTTCCTTAATCGAAAAGAAAATTTTTGGTTGAATTTGTCACTGAATTTTGAATCTGATTTTTTTTGTGTTTGTTTCGAGTCTCATGTATCTTTATCTTTGTCATTTTTTTAGTCTTTTCTTCCTTCTTGAGTTTATTTTTGTCAAGATGCCAAGTGCGTTGGTTGATATTATGGGGCAACCAAGAGATAATATCTTTCGTACTAGAGTATTTGTGAAAGATGAGGTGTGCAATGTGATTATTGATGGGGAATATTGGGCTAATTTAGTTAGTACCAGTCTCGTGAAGAAATTGAGGTTGTCATTGCGAAACCATCCTAAGCCTTATATTTTACGAGGTTTGCCTAATTGTGATGAGGTTAAATTGGAGTATCAAGTCATGGTTGCCTTTACTACTAGGAGGTTTCATGATGAAGTATTATGTGATGTGGTGCCTATGCTTGATTGTCATGTATTGTTGGGTGGGTCATGGAAGTATGATAGGCAAGTGTGGCATCATATTGAGAGGAGTAGGTACATTTATGTCACAGAGCGGAGGTCAGTGATTCTTTCTCATTTAACACCACAACAAGCGTACAAAGATCAATTAATAATGAAGATGAGAAGTGAGGTTGAAAAGAGGAAAAAAAAGAGATGTCGAGTGCTTAACACATAAACTTGCTAGTGATATTGTGAATATAAAAGAAGAAAATATGTGCATGATAGTGAGTGAGCACGCAGTGAAGAGTGAGTGTGATGCTGAAGTTATTTCTATTACTGAAGTGGATGACTTAGCTGTTGCTGGTGATGATAAATTTGAAGCTCAATGCATAGCTAAATGTATTGATGAAACTACATATGTAGTTGAATGTGTTGAGAGTTTTGAACATGCAAATGTGAGTAGTGAGTTGGGAAACACATGGGTAAATACGTGTGAGAGTTTTGTGAGTGTTAAGCAAGTAGAATTTATTGTGAATGAGATTGAGAGTGTGAACTTAATTAGGAATCTCATTGGGAAGGAGAGTGAAATAAAATTAGATTTTGCGGAAGAGTATGGGCAAGAGGGAACAATACACAAGCATTATTGTACTAACATTGACACTTTTCTTCCATGTGATTTTTCTTTGTTCCAGAATAATCGTCCAATTGATTTTATCATTACCATATATGATCCGGGCACAGATTCGAGGACGAATCCTTTTCAAGAGAGGGAGAATGATGTGATCCTAGCAGCATTGATCGATTTCGTTCGTTTAAGATTATTTATTATTTATTTGCATGTATGGAACCAACTTGGACGACCGTTTTTATTTATTATTGGGTTAGTTTATTTTATTTATTTATGGGTTCAAAATGGGCTAGAAATTAGGAATTATGGGCTTTTAATTGGTAATGGGTAGTTTATAGCTATATTAGTCTTTTTAGCTCTCTTAGGGTTTGAGTATGTTACTATTTAAACTCAAAAACACCTCTTAATGAAGGACCCAATTCTATGTGCGTGAATAGTAATTTTTCTTGAGATTAAGAAAATTTTATCATCGTTCAGTGATTGAACAAAGACTTATCAAAGGGTTGGCATCCTTGTGGCGTCCGATTTGCTGGAAAAATTCATCTGAGGCTATCTCCAAGGGTTTTCAAGGACAGGTTCTTTGGGGGTCTACAGGATCTTGGATCGGGTTTCGTCTTTCTCATATCCGATTTCGTATCAACATCTTAAGACAAATGTGCCATTCGACATGACATGGATGAAGGCTAAGTATTTGGCTGAGGTTCCATTCGACCCTACATGGAAGGATTGTCATCTTTTCCATACTACATGGATGGATTGCCATCAATTATAGACTCCATTCGACCGTAGACCCCACTGACCTTTGTCAGGTCTTGTAGAATGAAGATTGTAGAATGAGGAATGAAGACCCTCATTGACCTTCATCAGATCTTGTAGAATGAGGAATGAAGACCCTCACTAGCTTTTGTCAGGTCTTGTAGAGTGAGGATTGTAGAATGAAGAATGAAGACCCTCATTGACCTTTGTCAGGTCATGTAGAATGAAGAATGAAGACCATCATTGGCCTTTGTTAGGTATTGTAGAATGAAGAATAAAGACCCTCATTGACCTTTGTCAGGTCTTGTAGAATGAGGAATGAAGACCCTCTCTGACCTTTGTCAGGTCTTATAGAGTGAGGATTGTAGAATGAAGAATGAAGACTCTCATTGACCTTTGTCAGGTCTTGTAGAATGAGGAATGAAGACCCTCATTGACCTTTGTCAAGTCTTGTAGAATGAGGAATGAAAACCCTCACTGACATTTGTCAGGTCTTGTAGAGTGGGGATTGTAGAATGAAAAATGAAGACCCTCATTGACCTTTGTCAGGTCTTATAGAGTAAGGATTGTAGAATGAGGAGTGAAGACCCTCATGGACCTTCATAAGGTCTAGTAGAATGAAGATCCTCATGGACCATAATCAGTTCCAAACTACATTGAAGACTCTTCTGGTCATTTGACCAGTAGTATGGAGATTGTCTGACCTTCATCTGGTCTAGATGATATTGAAGACTCATCTGGTCCTTTGACCCGTAGTATGGGGATGATCATGACCTTCATCTGGTTCAGTCGACTGGGAACATTCCCCATGGCTCATGTAGAGTCAAGTTCAAGACCTGTCATTCATCTAGTCCAGACGACATTGAAAACTCCCATGGTCATTTGACCCGTAGTATGAGGATGATCTCGAACCTACATCTGGTTCACTCGACCGGGGACATCCCCCATGGACTCATGTTGAGTCAAATGAAGACTTGGACTTCCCTCAGTCCATACGACAATGTCGTGTGAGTTATCTCATTAACCTCTGGTTCAGTCGACCGGGGACATCCCCCAAAGACTCATGTCGAGTCAACTGAAGACATGGACTTCCCTCAATCCATATGAAAATGTCGTGTGAATTATCTCTTGAACCTTCATCTGTTTCAGTAGACCGGAGACATCCCCCAAAGACTCATGTCGAGTCAACTGAAGACATGGACTTCCCTAAGTCCATACGATAATGTCGAGTGAATTATCTCATGAACCTTCATATGGTTCAGTCGACCGGGGACATCCCCAAGGACTCATGTCGAGTCATCTGAAGACATAGACTTCCCTCAGTCCATACGACAACGTCGTGTGAATTAGCTCATGAACTCTCATCTGGTTCAATCGACCGGGGACTTCCCCCAGGTACTCGAGACGAGTCAACTGAAGACATGGACTTCCTTCAATCCATACGATAATGTCGTGCAAAATTGCTCATGAACCTTCATCTGGCTTAGTCGACCGGGGACATCCCCCAATGACTCATGTTGAGTCAATTGAAGACATGCACTTCCCTCAGTCTGTACGACAATGTCATATGAATTAGTTTTGAGCCCTCGTCAGGTTCAGTTAGCAAGTACCCCACATCCTGTTTCATTTGACATGCATAGAAATACTCTCCAAGTCAATGACTTATAGACTTAGAGAGTAAGGGACAAACTGTACGAGCCAAATTTGGGCCCAATGGTAAAATCGATATTTCACCTCCGGACCAACCACAGAGCCAGAAACCCGAAACTCTTTAAGAATCCCAACTCGTAAACTGATATTGGACCAATGGATCTCACAAGCCCAAGCCCATTCCCAATAAGAGACGTGGCCAAAATGGCCTGTCAGTTACCAGATCAGGAAACGCCTGAACTCATAACTCCTTCATTAAATTGACCGTTTTAGGGCATCCAACGGACAAAAGAATGAATGAGCATACCTCAAGGGGATTATAAAAGGAAAATGCAATCCACAGTAAAGAAACAAGTCTTTTCTTCGGAGGTCTGAGCTCTCATACTTGAGCTATCTAAGCTTCTTACTCTCTAAACACCGGCCACTGCCCTCACGGCAGTCAACAGAAGTCAAGGTAACATCAAGCCTTGCTATTCCGTTATTTATAGCTCGTTTTCATCATTGACTTGAGCGTCGGAGTGCCTACGACACCCACCACACCGATGGGCAGTAACATCCACGCTCACTCTACATTTATTTGCATGATCGCTAGTGCCCCCAACCTATAAATTCTCGATTGTGGACCACAGGCAAAAACCAGCATCAACAGGGACCACATAACCAATATATATAAACATTAATAACAAAAGTAAAATGTAACACTATAATTGCAGTTTTCACCAACAGTGAGAAATTTGTTAGTTCCATATTTTTATTGGCAATGTCCGTGACAAAATAAGTTCAATTGAGTTGTAATAAGTCTTGAGGAACTTGGAGCAATTGAACACGTTTTTGGCAAAGCTGGAGCATTTTCGTTACTGCTGCGTTCGTTACAGCATTCGAACGTGTGGCGTTAGTGTCCCGTTTGTTGTTGGATTCAAACGAAATTTTCCAGAGAGCAAACGTTCGAGGAAGCGTTTAAACGAGGATATTCCAGAGAGCACGTGTTCGTGGTGTGTTCGAGTAAATGTTCGAATGCGACTGCGATCTAAACGCGTTTTTCAGTCTTTTCACTTTGAAAAACCTTAAATCTTCACCCTACCTATAAATATAACATGTAGCCACATTCCCCATCAGTTGAAACAAAAATCCCTTGAGCCAAAATCTCTCAAAGTTTTCAACATTCTTTGATTCCACCTTGAAGACTTCTTTTATTTTCTTATCTTATTTGTTAGGGATGGGCATCAGATCGGATCGGATTTGGCTATCGAACCCAATCGAATCATGTTTGGTTCATTTGTCGAATTTCGGATCGGATCGAATAAATTTGATAACTATCGGATCGAATCGGATTTTATCCGATTTGATAACAAATCTGAATCCGATTTGATAACGCATTCGAAATCCGATAAAGAATCCGATTTGATAATAAATCCGATAGTAGATTCGATTTGATAACAAAACTGATTTGATAACGGATCCGATTCAAAAAATTTATTTGAAAATTTGTAAATTCTTAACAATTTTATCGAATCAGATCGGATAACTTAAAATTCAAATCAATTTTATCAAATCGGATCCGTTATCGAATCAGATCCGTTATCAAATCGGATCCACTATCAGATTCATTATCAAATCGGATTCTCTATCGGATTCAAATTCGTTATCAAATCGGATTTATCCGTTTCGTTAAGTGTTCGAATCGGATCAAACAAATCCGATCCGACTCGATAATTATCGGATCGGATCGGATCTAGTTTGACAAGGCTATCAAACCTTATCGGATCAAATAAACTAATACTAATCGGATCGGATCAGATTCGGTCCAATCCGATCCGAATTCGATAATGCCCACCCCTATTATTTGTTAATGGTGAGAATCATTCTTTGATAAACCTTCAACACAATCTATCCCAAAATTCATAATCCTTCAGAGTTCTTTAGGAGGAAGTTTGGTAGTCGGAGTTCCGGCGTTTAGAGTTGTAGAGACAATCCGCTCAAAGACTTCAGAGGTTCTAAAGAAAACCGTGGGGTACGGGCTTGAGGAATTCATTGAGTTCTTGCAGTCTAGAAGTGCTTGAGTCGGTGGAGTCGCCACTATAGGTCTTGACCATTGCTGTAATTTTTTCTCTATATAGTGGATTGGGCAGGTAGCCAAGATACCCGAAGTGATTTTTTACTCGCACGAGTTTTCCACTTCGTCACCAAAATTATTGTTTTGATTTTATGTGATTGATTTTATTTGTTGCATTTATATTTTGCATTGAATTAATATTCTGCTTTATTTTATATTTGTTGGATATTGTGGTTGTTTGTTGATTTTCCATAATAACAATAATTAAGACTTATCTTAATTATTATGTTTAATTCTGTATCGGATCAGAACCTTATGTAATCATGAACTTTCAAAATCTTTTGTAAAAGTTATAATATCGGTGGGGTTGTATGCATAATCAATTTCAACTCACCTGTAAAGTTATCCCCAACTTTTTTTATAATCACGAGTAAGAAAAGCCAACTCCAACAGGCGATTCAAGAAATAACATATTGGCTTCTGCAATCATAAACATAATTAAGAATTTTGTTGATAAATACCACAACAATGTTGGGTGTGCAAACAAAGTCCCACATTAGTTAGAAGTGGGGAGGATCATGGGTTTATAAGTATGGACAATATCTCCATTGGTATGCGGTCTTTTGGGTATAGTCCAAGAAAAAATCCATGATGACTTAGGCCCAAAGTGGACAATAACATACGTTCATACTAATGTGGAGATAAGTGGTGTCCTATATTCCTTACAAGCAATGCGTCTAAGTTCATTAATGATGAACCTATAAAAGCAAACATAAAAGAATCTTGTCACCTCATCACATCACATATATAGAATATTTAAGAAGGTTATTATATTTCTACTTATATTTTTTATTTAAATTTTTGACATAATCTTTAAGCAATGGATGAATTGATTGAATGAGATGAATGACTCTAATTTTGTATCAAAATTTTAAGTTAAAAAATTACGAAAACTCAGAGATAAAGAAAAGTGATACTCATATAAAATCCTCCCAGGAATTTTTTTTAATTTGCTTTTCTATCAATGGAAGTGTTTTATTGTTATAGAAGCAAATGACCTTACTCAAATAATTAGTGAGCTCGTGAGAAGGGGGCCCACAATTGAGTGCTAAGAGCCATTTCCAACAATGCTCCATACATTTAGTAAAAAATGACATTATTATTGATTTAAGGAAACATGTTGCTCATACAATATTCTTACACATCTCCTATATAATTCAAAATATTTTATATTAAATAGTGTAATATCAATTGGTTAGTTTTATTTACGATAATATTAATTTATGCGATGTACATCATTTTTCCTCTCAAATTTAAGGAATGTTCACTACAAGAAAAAAAGGCCTTTACTGACACTAAGGTTAGTGACACTAGGCTAAAAGTGTCAGAAACGACGTGTAAATGTGCCTATTTCCGTGTTTTTCACTTAAATATCAATAATTACTGACACTATGGTATCAGTGATTTTAGTGTCAGTAATTACTATTACCATAGTAATCAGTAAGAAATAAAAAAAAAAAAAACGCGTAGTCGTCTGGAGTCGAACCAACACCACACGGAAGTGACGTTTTTCGCATATATTACTAAATCTCATGGCTTCTCATTTGCGAATCATTTACTGAACCAACTCTTGCCGAACCAACTCTTGTCGCACAATCATCATTTGCGAATCACTCACATGGCTTCTCATTTACCGAACCAACTCTTACAAATCCCTCAAATCCTCCATAGACAAGGCCTCCAAGAAACTCGAAACCATGAAAAGCGAAAGCCCAGTGAAAGAATCCGGCCGTGATTTGTCCTTATTCAAATTCCAATCCGGTGCCGTTGTGGCCTTTGTTCTTTTCATTGTTTTTGGGGTGTTGAATTCTCTGTTTGAATGGAAACTGGGAAAGTTGTTGCGAAATTACCCTTTAAGCCCTTTGGGATTGTGATGAAGATGAGTCAGAGGAGAGGAGTGGCTAGGGTTTTAGAATTTCTCTCATGTTTTGTTCAAGATTCACGAGGGGGGCTAGGGTTTGTAATTTCTGATTTTCTGTGTGTGCAGAACAAAGAAACAGAGGAGCTAGGGTTTTCAATTTCTATTTTGTCCAGGTACGACGCCTTTGGGACATTTGATCAAAATGGCCCCAAAACTCGCGTTTTTACAATTTCCACCCTTACAAAACACTAAAAATCACAATTTGATATGTTTTATTATCCTATTTGCGATTTTGTTGCGTTTCAACCAACCATTTTAATCCCTATGATCGTAAAAACGTACG